>JADLZN010000177.1:0-197134 GCA_018155175.1 Sinocyclocheilus anophthalmus
CGCATAGTTTAACTCTAAAAATGTGGTTCTGCCGACATCGAGCAGAAAATCACGACTATATGCGCGCTTAGAAACAAGTAGACGCGACGAATACATACAAAAACTCTGCGACTCACAAGACAAAAAACACGCAAACACCTTTCTGTCGGGAGAGAGAGAAGCGCAGCACGTGGCTAACACTTCGTTCATTTGTCATAGCCTTTGTTGGATCAATGTAATAATCAATGTAATAATCAGTGTAGCTCGCAGTGGCCTCTGTCGGTAAAAAATAATCACTACATGACTGCTCTGGTGATAACCAGCAACTTTCCAGAGATAAAACGTTTAGTTTCTGTGTGTTTCGTAGTGTTTTCATTTTACACTGTAGTTTTCAGACGAAAGGACATGTAGTTTTGAATAAAAAGGCGACATACCTTCACTCAGAGTCAGCCAAATATCTGAAATATATGTAAAATTTACCCCAAAACTGTCGAGACAAACTGAAAAAGTAAGGAAACCGTTTTTTATAGGTTTGAAATTGATCGGCTTCAAAGCGCTCCTGTGAAGTCAAGAGTGCAGATAACGGCTTTTTAACGGATTAAAATATCAGTCGACAGGGGAGATGTAAACATACTCGTAGGAAAAACAGCAATATTACTGTCTGGGCTTAAAGACACTTTGTTACAAAAAAAAGCAACATAACGCACACATATTATTACCACTGTGTCATTTGTTGCAGCCGCAGTTGCACCTATCGACCGTTGGAATTTAAAATTTTAACCCAACTGGTTGTGTTATAGAAATAACCCAATAAACATAGGAATAACCCAACAAAACGACACAACACGTTTAACCCAGATATTGGGTACAGTAAATAACCCAACGTTTTTAGAGTGTAGTAGTGATATAACAGTGATGTCCAAACGTCTGAAAATCTGGAATTAAGAGTCTAAATTAAACCTAGAAATTAACAGAGGTTTTGGGTTTTGAAAATTTTGTTTAAATATTGATATAAAATGACTATTTGAAGTAACATTTTAGCTGTTTTGCTGATAATTTCATTTGTAATGTAAAAAAATATTATATTACAAAATGTAAATGACATATATTAACCATATTAAAATGGTACAGCTACTAATAACTCTGCCAGCATTGTATTTTCCAGGCTGAATGTTCATATTTTGTGTTCCACAGAATAACAGACCAGGACTACCTGGGCCTAAAGGAGCCAAAGGTCACAGAGGATCTGAAGGAAATTCTGTAAGTGCAGCGCTTCATGTATTTAGCATGTGTTTACTGTATATTCCCTTACTGGAGTATGATAAAAGTTGACATATTATATCATGATTCATGTTCTCAAATGAAGGTTCATATGAGTACGATGTTCTGCACCAATTATGGTGCTTATGTCAGTATCCTGGCATACTGTAATCACTGTATTTGTATTCTGGATCAGAGTAGCAAACATACTGATCTGCTGTCAGAATTGAGTCTTGGAACTTTTGAGATCTAAAATGTTTGCACAAAATGTCAAGACGTCCAAAGGCGCATGGATGTTCAGTTCGACCTTTTGTTGAGAAATCCAATGGAATGTGATCAACAAATCTAACCTCAAAATTTTGGCCAAATAAAAGTTAGAAAAACAAGTTTTATTGTTAGTTTGATATAGTATCTGAAACACCACTGGCCACATTTGACATGTTCACTTAACCTAAAACATGTCAAAAACCTGGACCTGAACCTGGTTAAATATCTAAAAAAATATCTCCAAAACAGATACATATAGAAGATGATTGGCATTATTATATTTTCAGAAGTAAACAACCAGGCTCTTATACTGTACTGTCCAGAGGAGCTAAGAGAAGTTTTTAAGTGTACATATCTTCAGTTATGTGAAAGGGCGCTGAGCAGCAGTGAGTTATGGGAGTGTGGGAAGGGAAATTTCTCTCAGCCTGCAATTTTGTGATGTTCCTCTTTGCCACTGGATGACATCCAGAGAGGAGGAGACTTAACGGTCTCAAAAATATTCTTATTTGGAATGAGATTCAGAGCTTTTTTGCTCTGGCAGAACTACATCTGTGTAGCATGTAACAAAGCAGGCAGTGACCTTTGCACAGACCTTCTTATGTTGTTCGATATTACAGAAGCAGTCATATTTGCATTTGGTGTGTGAATTCAGTTTGCACATTGTACATTTCATGTGTCTTGTATTCATGCACAGGGACCACCAGGACCACCTGGGCCGCAAGGAGCTGATGTGAGTGAGTTAAAATGGAAATAAACTGAGTTTTACTGAATGCACAAATCAAAGAAAGGCAAACATTGGATATAGTCTAATGCAAATGTTCCAGCACAGGTTCCTGTATGAAGAGACAAAGAGTAATGCAAATAATGACAGTGCTCTTGATAAATGATCCTGAACATTCCACAATTCACTTTCCGCTATTTTTGTGAATTCCACATTGTTGACAGTCAGTAGCGATGGAAATCTCTAGCCAAGGCCCAAGCACATACTAGACTGCTCCTTTTGTGGAATAAAAGCATATTTTAATAGCACACAACAGCTGCCTTGTTCCAGCTACATAAAGAAATGAATGCATGACACTATAGATGTGCAGTTTTCAAGAGTGACATTAGGGCCTTTCGCACCGCTTTAGTTCCAGAACTAAATGTACAGTACTAAAGTACTGGGATGATTTTGCGCGAACTATTTCCCAGTACCATTTAAAGGGTTGCATTCGCACAGACAGTGTGTACTGGGAAGTGACGTAAGCCGGTCGACAGCTCATTTTGCGCGGTGTTCAACAACAGAAACAAATAAGAACAATGTTAACAACAGGAGGATGGAGGATGCTGTGATCGGAGCTGTTTTGGTTGTGTCTCGCGGGTTTCACAATAATGGACATGGAAAGTCGACGTATACTTAAAGTGATTGAAAGAACGGAAAGGAGGACTAGAATCTCCAACGACAACTGGCAGTGCTACATTTGCTACAAGTGCCTGCACTTCAGCGTCCGTCCATTTATCGCTGTTCTCCATACTTGCGAAATAAGTTGACACAATGTTTACAGTACGTTTACACGGCGTTTTAAATCATGGCTGGGTGAGGGTGTTTTCGTACGCGTTTGGCCAATCAGTGTCTACTTACATCACGATTAGTACCAGTTGTGCTGGTTAGACCCTGCTCCGGAGTAGGAGCTAATTTGGTTCTCGAAAAAGGCAATCCACTACTAAAATCGCACCCAGTTCCGGCGGTGCGAAAACGCCAAAAAGTGGGTAGTTACACAATTAGTTCTGGTACTATGAAAAGGTCCCAGCGGTGCGAAAGGCCCTATTTATGAGTTTCGTTTGGCCCCTTTTTTCTGAGGGCCACTTATAAAGCATAATGCAAATAAAAAAATATATATATTGTAGCGGGGTGAATGAGACCACAGACACAGAACTGCGGGAAGTCCCCAAGGAGGGTGCTTTATTTACACGTGGTGCTCTTCGTGCGCAGGTTAAGTATCTGGGCAGGGGGTCACACGGTGCTCGGTGGGGCAGGGGGTCACACGGTGCTCGGTGGGGCAGGGGGTCACTCGGTGCTCGTGCAGCCCTGCCCTGATCACTCGTCCGGAGGGTCGCTGGTCTCTACACAGGAGGAGAATAAACAAAACGGACATTAGTTTCTGCCTGGAGCTCCTCTTCCACCTTTTCCCCTGTGTGCCTTCTCTCCTGGCTTTAAGGCCTGCTGGAACGAGCTCCAGCTGCGCCAATCATCCCTCCATTTGGCGGTAGTTTGTGATGGGGTGGGAGCGGCGTTTCCAGGGCGACGCTGATTTGGAACCGGGATACTTGCCACAATATATTTAGTGACCGCTAGACCATTTTGACCATTATAGTTATTTTGCTGCTGTGCCTTTAAGACATCTGTTTAAACAGCCTTTCGCATGTGAAATAAGATACAAGTTCAATTTAGTTTTTAATGCTCCATCGTGACTTTAAGTTTACTAAGCAAGCAGTTCTAAATGTGCTGGATAAACTTTTAAAATCGGACTAATGGTTAACATCCTTCAGAAGGATCTGCAGAGCTGTAGGTGTTATACCAACAGAAACAGTTTAAAGTGTCCCACACTTTATTTTTATTATTAGTTATTCTGGTGTTTAGGAATAGTATAATCTCTCTTTTAATACTGAGACAAGTTTCTTAATACCAGATATGCGCTGATATGTAAATATGGTAGTTATGTGTACAAAGTACTGTATATGTCTGATGTAAAAAAAAATGGTTTGGTATAGAATGAGTAATTTATTTAGTTGTTAGTTTCAATAAATTGTCTCTTTTACTTGAAAGAAAGATTTGTACTTTTTTTTTTAGTACAGTAATCTTTATCAAAAAATCAGGGGAAATGTAATTCCCCTGAATTAAATTACTGATGTTGTATATTTATATAGTATGTGCTTGCGCCCTTTAGCACAAGAGGAAATGCACTTTTTAAAAAAGTGTATTGCAGTATGTGAGTCTTTGGGGAGCGTTGTGCAGCAGAATTTCCTGTAATTAAAACATGGACTTGTGGCTCCATTTTGTGATACAAAATGGCGACAGAGAAAATCAGTCTGAAAATCAGCAGCAGTCTGTATTAATGTCTCTCTCTATTTGTAGGAATGTGAGATTCTGGATATCATCATGAAGATGTGCTGTGAGTAGACCTGTTTTTGTATTTAACCATGACTCACTTCTCAGTTTCACTGCCTCCATAAATGGCGTAGGCCTACTGCCTGTCACCCACACTGATTTAACAACATAACGTCAACTCATGCCATGAAGTGATGATGCACAATATTGATGTTCACAATACTCTGCAGACCAGTAGAAAACATGCAAAAAGTTGGGTAAGGCATGAGAGAAATTTGAAAATACTTTAAGACCACCATTCATATATACATGTGCTTTTTCATCCATTGAAAAAGAAATCATCCATTCATATGTATAATATGTCTATTTAAGTTAATTAATCAAATTATGTATTTTTTGCTTTTGAAAGGATATTCATTATTTTGTTTTATAGCTCTCATTGGAGCTGTAGCCTTTTACCCAGAATGGATTTATTTAAATGATCATATTGTGCACGTTTATCATAAATATTGGTTTTGGAAACTTAACTTAGATATTTAATATCACCATCCGGCCATGTGAAAGGCCGGACATAATCCAAGAGAGAAAACACTGATGCTTTGAACAGAAGTGTGTAAAAGTTCAGTGTAAGGTTACACATTAGTTTGAAGGAAGGGGATTTGACAGTATTAACCAATCAGGTGCAAATAATGTGTTGTGGGCTGCTGTTTTACTTAATATGGTCCACATTTTTGGGATATGAAGGTTCTCCCTGTACGGCCCTTGTGCATTCATCTTGAAAAAAAAAAAACTTGACTCTTTAGGCTGCTTTGTGTCTATTAGAGTTTTATCATTTATTTTTACTCCCAAGCATATTACTTTTGCCTTGTTCTGTCCAGATTTTCACAGATTGGTTTATTTTACGTCTGTATAATAGAGTCTTATAAGCCATTGTTCTGTTAATTATTGCCACCACATATTAAACACAGATTATGGTCTTTTTGAAATTCTGCTTTAGGATTATAAGTCATGGCCTAATGGTTAGAGAGTCGGACTCATAACCCAAAGGTTGTGGGTTCGAGTCTCGTACCGGCAGGGATTGTAGGTGGGGGGAGTGAATGTACAGCGCTCTCTCCCGCCTTCAATACCACGACTGAGGTGCCCTTGAGCAAGGCACCGACCCCCCAACTGCTCCCCGGGTGCCGCAACAATTGGCTGCCCACTGCTCTGGGTGTGTGTTCACGGTTTGTGTGTGTTCACTGCTGTGTGTGTGCACTTTGGATGGGTAAATGCAGAGCACTAATTCCGAGTATGGGTCACCATACTTGGCCACATATCACATGTCACTTTTTTTCACTTTGTCACAGGTGTTTAGGTCAGAGCATTAACTGATCTTTTGTAAGTGCTAATGAGTGAAGTTTTATGAAAGCTTATTATTTCCAGACTAGATTCTTCGTTCTGTGAAATAGCAAAATGATTGTAGGTCCCTAACTGTGAATGTTTTGATAGAACATACATTTATGATTTGCCTGATATTGTCAAATTTGATGCAAATTTGTGTTTTCAAACACGTAATGTGTTTTCTCTTTCTTTCTTTCTTTCAGCTTGCTGTGGTAAGTCCCAAGACTTTGAAGTATATTAAAAATGTTTCAAACTGTGCTTTTATTTAGCGTTTAGCAATGCCATCTTCTCTATATGCATGTATTTTCTTGTTTGTTAAGAATGCAAATGTGGACCCCTGGACATTGCCTTCATTGTGGACAGCTCTGAGAGTATTGGAGCTTCTAACTTTGCCATCGCTAAAGACTTCATTGTGACAGTAATGGACAGGCTCAAGTTAAGACAGGTAAGTTTCCTTTTTAGATCAACAAGACTCATTAACATTTCAGTTAACTGTCAGCTTTGATTTATTAGAGTTGTAATCACCACAGACACTAAGGAAGACACTTTTCCAATCTTATTCAGATTAGTGGTTGACCAAATTGGGTTTTTCAATGATTGATTCATTAATTATTACATTTGGTCTTCTCCAATCGTGAATGCATGATGGTTACATACTAGATACATGGGCTCTTCTGAATGAATTTCACACAATGATGTATTTAAGCTGAGTTTCTTTATTTTTCTTTCAGTTTGGTGCCAATGAGTCTCGTATTGGCGTGGTGCAGTACAGCGGTGCCAATGCTCAGGAGGTCGTACAGCTTGGTGACCCCAACATTAAGACCTTGACAGACCTAAAACAGTACGAAATATCAATGTTCTTTTGTTAAAAGCCTTAGTCTGCACACAATATGGCAAAAACAACTTCAAGATACAATTCTGTGGCTTGAAGGAATTTGTTTCCTCTTCAGATGAGCTTGCATTTTGTGTGTACGTCTGGCATTGTGTCTGAAGAAATAAAGAAAAATGATCTTTTTCACTTTAGAGCTGTGAAAGACTTGCGCTGGCTGGCTGAAGCCACATACACTGGAGAAGCTCTGCAGTACTCACTAAACAACCTGATTAACAAGCTTTTGACGGAGAGAAGTGTGGTCATTGTCCTTACTGATGGACGCTCTGACACCAAAAGAGACCCTGTGCCCCTAAACGTGCTGTGCGGCAAGGGACTGAAGGTAAAGCTAATGAACTCAGACCACATAGGCTTTTTGGAAAAAAACATGCCTCAACTTTTGCAAAACTATAAAAAACATACCTAAACATATGGTACAATCCCAGTTTCTAGTTGAAATAAACACTATTTACAGTAAAAAGCCAACCGTTTTTATTCCTCAAATTATGCCGGTTAATCGGGATTGGTTTTTGCAGTTACTTGCGCAAAACTACATATTACCTCAAAGTAGTTTTACCATAGCATATGATTTCGACAATTGCATCACACAACCAGCTCCATATTTATGGCTATACTGACATAGTAAACTTGCTTGGTAACGCACCTGATACAGCATTGCACTTGCACTTCAAATCCCCTGAAATATGAATCACATTAAAAGAGATGTTGTTGCTTGATCTTGTTAAGAGCACTCAATATGTCCAGCAACCAACATAAAACATTGCCAAATTCATGTACATCTGTTTCAGATTAAGCTGAGCATGCTTCAAGTGCCTCTCACTGGATATTTACGTTGGAAAGTGTATGCAAGTATGCAGGAAGCAATGTAATATCATTCTGGCGCATATGGCACATTTTTCCATTGACCCTGTGTTGAACTTTGTGCTAATGAACTAATGCAGTTGTGTGGATCTTTGAGAAGGTCTACCGAAACTGCTTCCATAGAAGTGGAATTCATTATTCAGAGATATGAATCGAATATCCCACAGATGTGATTTTTGGTTAGGGAAAAATTGTGATCCAATGACATTTGATGTTATTGGCATCCAAGTATGGCTTTAAATAAAGTCCACAACCAGAAAGGATGTACCGGTAGACGGAAACCTTGACTCGCTTATGATTTCTGGCAGGTTGGTGGCGTTGGAGTGACGGATTATGCAGAAAGGAAGCCCAATCCAGAACAGCTTCTGGAGGTTGTGTGTAAAGATGATCCCAGAGAAGGCTTCTCCTTTGTCTTAAACAACTTTGGTCTTCTTCTGGATGACAGTTTCCTGCAAAACCTGACTGAGAGGATCTGTGAAGGTAGGTTAAATACAGCATCTGCTGCAGATTTAGGGTGCTTTGTGAGTTCTGGATTTGATTTTGAGAGATATTCACAATGTTGTGCTTTCTTCACAGACAAGAAGTGTCCCACCTATACTTGTCCAAGTAAGTATTGATTTGAGAGCCACAATTGTTGCTGTTTTGACTATGAGATAATAATGGTTGCACCTTCTTCCTCTTGTCCAGTTTCATTTAATGACAGCACCGATGTCCTCATCATGATGGACAGCTCGGCAAGCGTGGGCTCCAAGAATTTCGAGATGACCAAGGAGTTCACACAAATGCTGGCTAAGCGCTTTTTGTCAGCAGAAAGTGGAGGCTTCCAGGTCCGGGTTGGCGTTGGCCAGTACAGCAACAATGCCAACTTGGAGGCCGAATTTTCCTCAGACACCACCCAGGTGGGCGCTCAAATCACAGAGGCAAAGTTCCAGAATGCAGGTACACAGGTAACAAACGCTCTCAACTTCGCCATTGAGCGCTTCAGGGGCGGCAGGACGAGGAAGAAGAAGCTGCTGGTGTTTTCGGATGGTCGTTCCCAAGGCGTCAATAACATCCAGATTGAAAAATCCATGGAGCAGGTGAGCAACGCAGGCATTGAGCTGTACGTGCTGGCCGTGGGCAACCAGGTAAACGAGGTGCACCTGCGCACCTTGGTGAGCCGAGGACGGCCCTATGATAATATATACGCCAACCGCCACCTTTTCAAAGTACCCGACTACCGCTCATTGGTCACTGGGGTCTTTTACCAAACTGTATCCCGCAAGATTTCCTTGGAGTCAAGGGGGTGATCGGATAGTGGGAGGGGTTCAGGAATAAAGGGGGTGGGTGGCAGTATAGCACAAGCTTTGATTGTTTTTGTTTTTTGTCTATTTTTCATGTGAATGATATATCTGAACTTCAAAGGTTTTTTCATAGTCTCTTACATTTCATAAAAGACAGTAAATGATTGTGTCAGAATTCTTAAAAAATATTTTTGTCACTTATTTTTTTGTAAGTAAAGGGATTAATCAAGTCGTTTCACAGATTACGCCAATATTGGAGTAGGTTCTAGAGCTTTGACTATATTACTGTATTAAGTTGTCCATGACTACCAGCAATTAGCATTAAATAATATATCCACTGTTGAGGGCACGAAAAAATCTTTTTTTCATTGGTAAGGAGCTGAAATCTCTGATGTCATCTCTCTTTGATAATACAGACTTAGACTCTTTAAAATGCATTTAAAAAACAATCTTGCAACCAGGGTCCAAAATGAACACATTCTTATCAATCAATCAATCTATCTATCTATCTATCTATCTATCCATCCATCTATCCATCTATCCATCTATGATATCTATCCTCGACAATATATGTTTATATATACTGTCAAATATACCTGGAAATTGAAAAGGAATTATTTTGGACCCTGCTTGCAACCAAGTCCTGAGAATTCTTCACTTGCATTAGTCTGTGGTACGCTTACAGTGGGGCAAAAAAGTATTTAGACAGCCACAAATTGTGCAAGTTCTCCCAATTAAAAATATGAGAGAGGCCTGTAATTTTCAACAAAGGTATACCTCAACTATGAGAGAAAAAAAAAATCCAGAAAATCACAATGTAGGATTTTTAAAGAATTAATTGGAAAATTCCTCGGTAAAATAAGTATTTGGTCACCTACAAACAAGCAAGATTTCTGGCTCTCACAGACCTGTAACTTCTTCTTTAAGAGGCTCATCTGTCCTCCACCCGTTACCTGTATTAATGGCATCAGTTTGAACTCGTTATCAGTATAAAAGACACCTGTCCACAACCTCAAACAGTCAAACTCCAAACTCCACCATGGCCAAGACACAAGAGCTGTCAAAGGACACAGAAACAAAATTGTAGACCTGCACCAGGCTGAGAAGACTGAATCTGCAATAGGTTAGCAGCTGGTGTGAAGAAATCAACTGTGGGAGCAAATATTAGAAAATGGAAGACATACAAGACCACTGAAAATCTCCCTCGATCTGGGGCTCCACGCACGATCTCACCCCGTGGGGTCAAAATGATCACAAGAACTGTGAGCAAAATCCCAGAACCACACGGGGGGACCTAGTGAATGAACTGCAGAGAGCTGGGACCAAAGTAACAAAGGCTACCATCAGAACACACTGCGCCGCCAGGGACTCAAAATCCTGCAGTGCCAGACGTGTCCCCTGCTTAAGCCAGTACATGTCCAGGCCCGTCTGAAGTTGGCTAGAGAGCATTTGGATGATCCAGAAGAGGATTGGGAGAATGTCATATGGTCAGATGAAACCAAAAAAAACTTTTTGGTAAAAACTCAACTTGTCGTTTTTGGAGGAGAAAGAATGCTGAGTTGCATCAAAGAACACCATACCTACTGTGAAGGATGGGGGTGGAAACATCATGCTTGGGGCTGTTTTTCTGCAAAGGGACCCGGACGACTGATCCGTGTAAACGAAAGAAAGAATGGGGCCATGTATCGTGAGATTTTTGAGTGAAAACCTCCTTCCATCAGCAAGGGCATTGAAGATGAAACGGGGCTGGGTCTTTCAGCATGACAATGACTCCAAACACACCGCCCGGGCAACGAAGGAGTGGCTTCGTAGAAGCATTTCAAGGTCCTGGAGTGGGCTAGCCAGTCTCCAGATCTCAACCCCATAGAAATCTTTGGAGGGAGTTGAAAATCCAAGTTGCCCAGCGACAGCCCCAAAACATAACTGCTCTAGAGGAGATCTGCATGGAGGAATGGCCCAAAATACCAGCAACAGTGTGTGAAACCTTGTGAAGACTTACAGAAAACGTTTGACCTCGTCATTGCCAACAAAGGGTATAACAAAGTATTGAGATGAAATTTTGTAATCGACCGAATACTTATTTTCCACCATAATTTGCAAAAAAAAATTCTTTAAAAATTCTACAATGTGATTTTCTGGATTTTTTTCCTCATTTTGTCTCTCATAGGTGAGGTATACCTATGATGAAAATTACAAGCCTCTCACATCTTTTTAAGTGGGAGAACTTGCACAATTGGTGGCTGACTAAATACTTTTTTTCCCCACTGTAATTGTTAGCATTAAAAATAAAACTTGAATATAAATTTGGTGCTACCAATGTAAATAATGGTTTCTTCAAAATTATTCTTTTGTCTTTAACCAAAGAGTTTACCAATAGGCTTCTCATGTCAGAAATGTATTTGAGACCAGCCTCAGGGCTATTGTAAAGATATTTGAAATAAAGGATGCTACACCCCACCACTAAGGCCTCTGTCATGCGTCTGTCTTGAAAAACATCTGCATTCCACAACACACCAAAAGATGCTGTGAATGATTAGTGTCAGTTTAGTTGTTAAATGAGAATGTTGTGAATTGCTTTTTTCCATAATTTATCTCCTTGCATACGCCACAAACTTTCTGAAGTATTTACTGTCTTTTGGCTACTGTACATTTTACATTTTTACTTTAGCCAATGAATGCTACCAAGGAACAGTGATATAAACTATAAAAGTAATAGGGTTCAACTTGAAACAAGTTATTTCAGTTTTGCAGTTTATAAAACTGCTTAAGTAAAGGTCAGTGATTAAATATTATTAAATATAAAAGGGAATATGCAACAATAAATCAAGTAATTTTTTTGTATTCTCCATTTTTGTCCCTTTGGATATTGACGTATTGAGATATTCTGTTTATCCCATAAGGAATCAATTCTGGAAAGGATAAGCACCGTTTGTTCATTTGTTGAACAGTGAATAGGATTGTCTATACATTTGTACAACACTAACGGCAATGTATAATGCCAAGTCTCTAAATGGAAAACATCCAGTTAACAACCAGTACCCTCTGACAACATGCAATATGTCATTAGAGATCTGCCTGTGGTTTTGCTATGTAACATATGCTTTCCTCACTCCAAAGAACTGATATCATCTGACAAGGCCACTTAAACGTACGCATACAATTACTAGTTAGAGGAGAGACAGGAAACGGGGCAAAAATGCACTTGCTAGACTTCAGGATACACTTTTCTGTTTTTGTAGGAGGAAAAAATATGTAGGATTTGACATTTGCATACATTCAGACTGTATATAGCTATATATGGGGTTGGTAAGACAGGCTAGATTTATTCAATCAAAAGTAGGCCTACAGTAAAAACAGTTATATTGTTAAATAGTGTTATAATTTAAAATAATTTGAGATTTATTACATTTTAATATATAATTTATTTCTGTGATGACAAGCTGAATTTTCAGCATCACTTCTCCAGTCTTCAGTGTCACATGATCCTTCGGAAATCATTGAATATGGTAATTTGGTGTTCAAGACATTTCTTATTAATATTTATCTGTGTACATTTGTGGGATGATAAAGTTTTTTTTCAGGAGTTTTTGAAAGAACAGTATTTATTTGAAATATCAGTATTTGGTAACATTATAAATGTCTTTTCTGTACCTTTGCTGATCATTAAATACATCCAAATATTAGTTTCTAAAAAAAAGTTTTTTTTATATACATTATTATCTTCATTCATTCATTGTACTTAACTTTCCCATTAATTCCTCTTCTCTTTTAAGAGCCAGGTGAATGAGATCAGTGAATGAAGTAAACTCCTGGTTCAGGTTATTTAATACCCCGAGGTGAGAAAGCATGAAGAGGAAGCTATTGTGTGATTCGCTTTAGCTGTAAACAGATCACATGTGCATTCGTTTTAGCCATTGTATGATTTCTCATTAATGTTCATTTTCCCCTAGAAAAGACATTGAAGAACAACTGTGATACATTAAATTAATAGTCTCACTGGATTCCTTTCAAGTAAACAAAACACTTAACAGTTGCACTGGCAAGCATGGCTTAATGTCTGACGCTCCATCCATCCATCTAGCTACCTTTAGCAGATCGTTAGCGTCTGTGGATGGTTAATGAAACAGTACTTTAACAAACATATTCACGCATCTAAGGGGTCTGGTTTGTTTTTTGCCAGAATCTGTTTTGTATCTGTACTGTTCTAAGGGTGTAATGGTACACAGAAGTCATGTACCTGTGAGGTTACGGTTCGACACGATGTTGGTACAAACAGGAAATGCATTCTTTTCTTTTTCTTTTTTTCATTTATTTTGAACAAACCGTAGTGCTATACTACCAATCAAAAGCTTTTGAAAAGTAAGATTTTTTTATTTATTTGATCCAAATTACAGCAAAAACCGTAACATTTTAAAATATTTTTACTATTTAAAGTTTTCTATTTGAATATAAATAGAAAACTATATAAAATTCAGAATATAAAATTCATATCTATTTGAATTTTACTATTTTTAAGTTTTCTATTTGAATATAATTTAAAATGTAGCCTAATTTATTCCTGTGACTTCAAAGCTGAATTTTTAGCAACATTACTTCAGTCACATGATCCTTCAGAAATATTTCTAATATTCTGGTTTGCTGCTCAAATACATTTATTATGCTTATATTTAAAACAGCTGAGTATATTTTTTTCAGGTTTCTTTGATGATAGAAAGTTCAGAAGAACAGCATTTATCGAAAATATAAATTTTTGTAACATTAGAAATGTCTTTATCATCACTTTTAAACAATTTAAAGCATCCTTGCTAAATAAGTATTCATCTATAACCCCCCAACTCTATAAAAAAAAATAATTCTGACTTTAAGCTTTTGAATGGTAGTGTATAATGTATAAAAGCTTTTTATTTCAGATAAATGCTGAACTTTTGATCTTTCTATTCATCAAAGAATCCTGAAAAAATTTACTCAACTGTTTTAAATATTGATAATAATATAATAATAATAATGTTTCTTGAACAGCAAATCAGCATATTAGAATGATTTCTGAAGGATCATGTGACACTGAAGACTGGAGTAATGATGCTGAAAATACAGATTTGATCACAGGAATAAATTACATTTTAATATATATTGAAATAGAAAGCAGTTATTTTAAATAGTAAAAATATTTCACAATATTACTGTTTTTGCTGTATTTTGGATTTTAAAAATGCAGGCATGATGAGCAGAAGAGAATTCTTTAAAAACAAAAAATCTTACTGTTCATAAACTTTTGACTGGTAGTGCATATACATGTGGCATGTTATTTTTTAATTATTGAATTAGATTCAAGATTTTAAGAAAAAAACAGAATGGTCTGATTTTAGATTTGTGAAATCATGCTAAATAAGACACCTGCACAAAACAAAAACAGCAGAGAGACTGAATGAAAATGCAAATGTATTCCCTGACAGCAGGTGGCCTCTGCTTCTCATATCTCTCAGAAACACCATGTCAAGACCCAGTGCTCCACATGATGTGCAGCTAGTGTCGCCGCCTTCTCAGCAAGAGGTCATCTCCGGTCAGGGATTCAGTAGCAGCGGTGTAATCTTGCCCTCATTTATTGAGGTTTTGCCATGGCATCTGTTTCCTTTCCTAACTCTCGGGAGCCTGCAACCACATCAACCATTAACCGATATTGAATTATATTGTTGCTTCTGGTGTTTCCTTGTAAGTACAGACTATATCTAATATTGACCACATCTTTGAATTTACAAAAAGGGCCATAAAACTACTTGCATGCTCCTCTAGACAGCAAGACTCAGAGCATCGTTGCTCCCATATTGTGATATTTCACAGCATGAGACCATTTCAACATTAATTTCCATAATTTGGTTTGGCAGGAATGGAGAGTTTTACTTACTTACTACCCTTATTTTTGTGAACCCACACCTATCATGATAGCCCCAATGTAGATAGATTAGTGTCGTGCCGCATTTAGTCGCATAAACCACGGAGCCTTTCTCAGATTGGGATGTGGTGCGCCATTAATCGACACGACTTCTTCTTTACCTTGTGTTTACGATATTTTTTTTTTTCTCTTTCTTCCCTTTTTTCCCCCCCCTATGAACAAAGGAGGTTTAGGGCACATCAAAGGGATTGATTATGATGGTGTCTTACTTTGGAATTGTACAGAGCATCTGATTGGACAAAAATCATGTTGTGCAGGAGTCATCAATATGAGTAGAGAAAGACTATACATTAAAACATTTTAATTTACATCTTTTATTCAGCAATGATGCATTAAACTGATCTAAAGTGACATAAAATGTTCAAATAGATTTCACTTTCAAATAAATGCTGTTCTTTTTTAACTTCCTATTCATCGAAAAATCCTGACAAATATATCAAGCAGCAACTTTTTTTTAGCATTGAAAATAATAAGAAATGTTTCATAAGCTCCAAATCAGTATATTAGAATGATTTCTGAAAGATCATGTGACACTGAAGACTGCAGTAATGATGCTGAAAATTCAGCTTTGCTTCACAGGAATAAATTACATTTAAAAATAGAAACAGTTATTTAAGCTGTAAATACTTTATAATATAATAATTATAACTATTATAATATTGAAATGTTTTACTGTATTTTTTATTTAAAAAAAGACACGTTCATAAACATAAAAAATTGTAGCAACCTCAATTTTTTTAACGCAAAGGTTTCAATGTTTATTCACCAGAATTAAAAAAAAAATCTATTTTGTTGCTTCATTTTTTAAATAATATCCTCCCTGTTTTCCTGAGAGCAAGCTTTTCCAGTTGGAGCTTTACTTGGAAAATAGCTGCAGCTGCTAAAACATCCAAACCTTATTCAAATTCAGCCAGATTTATTGTCAACCACCAGACATTCAGTAGTTTCAGAACACAAAGACATTCAGCCTTTTGACTGATTTCATCATATTTAATTCTTTATCTTGCCAGATTTTGCGTTACGGTCTGTTTCATATTGGAAGCGGTACAACACAGTTTGGTTTAAGAGCTTCCCAATAATATAAGTTCAATAGTATGTTACAAGTACGTTCTGCCAAATCATGCCTGGAGCACCACATACATGCCAAACCCATTTGCCAAATTCTCCTCACTTGAAATCCCACAGAACAACACTGTGGCCATGGAAACGGGGTGTATGGAGGAGTGGGAGGGGTTTTGGAGAGGAGGTGGAGAGGTTTGGTACAACATGCCCAGATAATGACTCCCAGCTGGCTTTGAGCACTGAGGGCCAACATCTGGAGGCATGTGGTCACAGAAATATCTCGGTTAAAGGATGCAAGTCGCCTGCAGAAAAAAAAACTATGAGCTATGACAAAAAATGGAAATAAAAGAGGAAATATGTGTAAAACGACTGCAAATATCGGAGGAAATTGAAACTCATGTTTTGTTTAAATTAATTTCAAAGAAATGGGCATGCACACATGGGGAGTGAGGAACCTTTGGGAAGACGGAGGAGTAGAGATAGGGAAGATGAGATCAAATCAGAGACAGGGAGAAAAAGTGGTGGGAGAGGGGAAGGAAAGAGTTGGCTTGAGTGGTGCAGGCAGGGTAATTTGCTTGAGCAATGAGAGCTGTGAGAGCTCCATGGTGGGAGTTTAGTTTAGTTTAAACAAACTCCGGCCAATAGTGAACCGCAGGAGCGGGATACCAAAACCATGGTTAAACACTTAGTCAAATGACACACGCAATCTTGTTACAGCTTGTAGGAGAAAACAAAAAGTGAGTCACAGGCCGTAAATTAGGGGGGGGGGGGACCCACTTGATCAAAACCTATTATTATAAGCATGGATCCCCTCTAACATAATGGAGCCATTACAATGTGATCTACTCTGAGGAATTAATCATTTAAAGAACTGAACTTTTCCCTGGAAAATCAGCCATCCTGATTAAAGATAGAATTAAGGCAACATCTCATTAGCTGGCTTGAAAGTACTAAATTTTGGCAACATAAATTGTTGGATTGAATTAAGATGCAATTCATGGAGCAACTCATGGAAATGTGTCTCTTACTTAGTAAGCAAAGGTGAATCCCAGAAAAACAGGTTGCGAACACTGTTTTAGAACTCTAATGAGAATTCTTTGTAAATTCCAACTTAAATTGAAGAAAAGAAACAAACAGTTGATATTTTGAATAAAATAATATAATTTTTTATATTTTTAAATACAAACTAAAAAATCCAAAGTCATGTTAAGATAAATTTGAGGGTTATTAATGGATTGTATTGTTTGTTAAACCCATTCTGTCGCATTATTGAATTATTTTAAAATAACAAGTTTACAGAACTTCTGGTGATAAACTTACCCATGATTCTGCCAGAAATAATCTCCAAAAATCAGAGAATCGCTAGAAGCAAATTGCACCAAAGGAATACTTAAGTGCCTGCCTATTCCAGTGAAGCAATGTGAATGATGTAATAGAGTCAGTTGCTTTCAAGCACCTTAAATATTTGTATTTTAATGCATATTTTACAATAAACATAAAATATATTGTTTCTGTATTTAATCTTGAAACAATAGTTCTGTATTCTCCATCATTTCAATTTGCCATTCACAATGCCTCTTGGGAGTGAGGTTATTTCTTCATTAAGTCAGTAAATAAACAGTCTGGTACTTTTTTCTTATATTATTTTAAACAGTTGTAATTGTAACAAGTTTGTAATGTTGATTTTCACCTTGTTGCGGGTTGGTTTAGTTCAAAGCCAGACAAATTTTGAAACTACACTCTAAAAAATGCTGGGTTAAATAGGGGCAAACCCAGCAGTTGGGCTGTTTTGACAAAGTGGTTTGGTTAAATGTTTAACCCAACCGCTGGTTCAAAACAGCCCAACCGCTGGGTCAAAACAACCCAATTGCTGGGTTTGTCCCTATTTTACCCAGGACTGAGTTGTATTTAACCCAACATTTTTTAAAGTACGGGTTAAATATGGACAAAAGTACTTCCAGAATAATTTCCTGATTCCACTTCCCGTAGCCAATTTAATTCAAATTTGCACTCTTAAACGTATGGAGAACCAATTTTTAATTATGAAATTTGCACAACTATTTTGGTGACACAGTCACTATGGATATAGTCAGCACTCAGAAATTGTTCAATGGTCACTGTCAAAACCAAAGGCCACCCGCTGAGAAATGTGAAGGTTTGCACTGACTCCCTTTGATTCTCCAAAGACTAATTAAAGGTTACAACTAAAAATCGTCCGGCCTTATAGACAAACATGAGCAAATGAGTAATGAATAAGTCTTGTTCAGATCTGCACCTGCACCAGCCAAGACATTGGTTAAAACGCCTCATCAAATGACGGTTTACAAATTCGTCCCTCCTCTGTTTAACCTGGCCAGGATGTGAGCGCAGACCAACCGTCTAACAGACCGCACTGTATTTACAATACACAAGTAGATGACTCAGTGGAACTGTCAACACACTGTACACTTAAATAAGGAATATTCTATGAATATGTTTTACTCTATTTTCCCATTGAGGTAATCTTTCCCCGTTGAGGGCAAGCCCGTGTTCTCAAAGGGATTCACTGTTCTGAAGGTCTGTCCAGCACGAATCGTTGGTTATCGAGGGAACATTACGTAACAGGTTATGCTGACAATTAAACTTGGAATTATTGTGAATTATATACCAATTGCAATATCGCATATCTGGTTTTAAAAAGCAGACTAAATGTTATCTTAAGCTAAATGTCATTGTAAACTCTGATTGGGCTGCTACGCCTTGGTTTTATTAAAAGCAGATCTGCTCAGTAAGCGCGGGTGCACTATAAGGATGATATTCTTTTTCTAAACCTGTGGTTTTGTTTGAAAGGAAATTGGTTTCTGCTGCTAATTCCAATATTTCAAAGGAACACAGGGCTCCATGATTCTGACCGATGACACGTACACATATTCTGAGGGTTTCTCACACAATCATTCATCAGTTGCTCACATGATTTTTTTTTTTCCTAATTAACCTTTAATGTTTTGAATATCACATTTCAGAAGAAAGAGTTATTGTGAGCTCTTTAGAATGACAGAATGAGTCCAATTTTCCATTTAATGACTAATGGAGATTTATGGAAGCCCATTTTGGCCACATAAGAAAACAATCATGATTTGGTAAATAAGCCATACATTGACATAAACCATAATTATGAGATTAAGAATTAAAAATATGACATAAGTGATAATCATGACAGTTGAGTTTGAAAGAGTTTGTCATAATTATTACTTAATCTCACAAATGTTTTCACAATTGTCTCATAATTGATCTCATAATTTAGACTTTTTGGCATAATTATGTTATAATTTTAAAGATTTATGTATGACTATGTAATAATTTTGACTATTCATGTAAGAAATTCTACTTCTGTAATAACTGTTTTTATGACAATTTTGACATTCAAGTCATAATTATGACTATCTCGTAATTTTGACTTTTCATGTTATCATTTCTACTTCTGTAATAACTGTTCTTTTGACAAGTTTTACTTTCATGTCAATTGACTTTTTATTTCCTAATTTTAACAGATGTCACAAGATTTTCATGTCACAATTATGATGTGTCATAATTAACTTTTTCTCATAATTTTTCAACATTTATAATTACATTTTTATCTCATAATTTAGAATTGGTTTCTAATTTTCATTTTTTTTGTCAATTATGACTTTAATACCTTAATTTAACGTATTCATGCCATCATTTCAGCTTTTTATCTCAGTTATAACTTAGCATCTCATATTTTGGACTTTTAATCTCATAATTACAATTTAATATCTCATAATTTTGATTTATGTCATTATTATGGCTTTTAAGTTTTACTTTTATTTTCATACGTGGTACCAATGCGCTTCCAAAAACAGCTTATGAGTTTACAGAACAGTATTGAAATGTGATCATGTATAGGTTATCCTGTAGCAGAGTTGTTCAGCAGGATCTTGATGTCGTGGAGTAAGTAATTTTTCGTTTGTGTGCTTGTAACTGGAGGGAAGTGTGGAATCATTCTTGCAGTGTTAGTCATCCAGTGCCTCTGAGACAAACCAGACTCAGTCCCTCCTCATTCAGACCCCTTCCATCCCCTTTTTTCCTCTATCCCTTTCTCTCCTTTTTAAGGAAATATGCAAGTGTTGCCAAGAAACAGAAAAAAAGACAAACCCATTGCTGTTTCATGAGCACTGCCTGATTATTCTGCAGAAATAGTGCTTCATCTCTGCTAACTCCACAGTGCACTGATGCTGTCTCATTTCTCTTCACACAGGTGCTTGACATCAGAATTGTTTTCAGTCAGAATTTTTCCAGAGAAACGTTTAAGCTGATCAGATGAGGGAGTCAAAGCTTGGATACAAGCTATCACTAAAAAACAGGGAGATGCAGATCCTAATATCCAGACATAGACATTAAATTAAGAAAAGGGGGGTGATTTCAGTCCTAACTGCGGAACAAGTTTGTTTTCATCTGCTATTCTAAGTAGTGATCTGGACTATAGAACTTGTAGAGCTCAAGGTCAGAGATGACTCTGAAACAGATCAATTTGCATACATATTTTTGACTGTGTTTGGACTTGATATACGAACATGCCGCACATGAAGTGTTTAAAAGTCAAAGGGTAGCAAAAAACTATAAAATCCAGCTGGAAGCTGTTGTTATTCCTGTGTGTGTGTGAGGGAGAGAGAGAGAGTGCATGCACATCTGTAAGTTTATTAGTGTGACCATGGAAATATCTGTGCATGTGTGTTGTTGGTTGTGTGTATACGCAGTCGAGTGTGTTACTGTTTGAGCCTCTGATTTGTTAACAAATAGCAGACCTACTTAGTGAGAATCACTGTCCAATCTTCATTAACACTTTGGCATCAGTTTCACATTTATTTTGCTTAAATGCCTAATAAAACAGCTCCATTTGAACGGATTTTAATGGCCCTGGTTTATTCCACACAAAACAGATAATTAAAAAGTAGGCATTTAGGGTCTTCATGCTGGAGCAACCATCACAATATACACACTTTTACATATAGGTATGACTTAAAGCAACTGTATGTAGGCCAGGCCCGGTACTAGGCTCGCTGGACTGGTACACAATCAGAAATTGTGGTAGGGCAGCACTTTCTAGGGTAATATATTCATAGTTTACTTTTATTTAGGCTACTCAATTTTCAGTCTTGCATTTTGTGTCTGTGTGAGTGCAGAAATGTTAAATATGTGTGTAGACAACATTAAGCGAATCAAGCGAATCACACCCACTGCTCCAGGTGTGTGTTCACTAATGTTTGTGTACACTTGGATGGGTTAAGGCAAGCATCGATTCCGAGTATTCACCTCACTTTTCACTTTCCTTATCAAAGGCTATGAAAAACCTCCATTACACGACATTATAATTCCTCCATTATAAATACAATACAGGTAGTTTTTTGTATAATACTGCAAATCTAATATTAAATATAATTTAGCTTGTCGCGATTCGTCGATTTTATCGACTAGGCGATTTTTTTTTTTGTTTTTAAAAATCCCCGCAAAATACCGGAAGTGGCGCATTTCACGGACGACAATCCATAAAACACATTTAGACTGTTTCCCAAGGCTACATGACATATTAAACCCATTTAAAAATCATAAAATAAGCATAATTGTGAATTCACAAACGCTACGATTTAATTAAGTATATGCAATGCTGTTCTAATACAGTATATGCGCTTTAATTATGTTATGTTTTTTTTTTATAATGAAGTGTCCTTTACATTTAGTCAGTGATTTTTAATGTCATTTTTCATGTCATTTGTCAGTTCGGTCAAATAATTGAACAAGATATAAATTTGCCATAAATGTTTGACTTCTGTCCTATATTCTCCCAAAAGTTCTTAATAACAAGATCTAATTTATCTGTTAACATTAGGCTACAGAATACACACCTTTATTAAAAACATTACAATTTTGGCTGATTAGCCTGCTTATTCCGTTATTATTATTATTGTTATTATTATTACTATTTACACATATGAATGGATATGTACAACAAATTATATATAATTATTAATTATATATAATTTGTAAATGAAATTACTGACGGAAATGTTCGTTGACAGACATGGACGTGCAAGTCCTGCAGGTGCAGCACAGCTTATTTATAAATAGCCTATTTACAGACAAACAATAGCCCAGAATGAGTGCAACGGTTAAAGTTTCACATTAAGCATTGCCATCTCCCTCATAGAAAACCCTTAGCTTAAATAAAACACTTAATGTGGCTTAGCTATATGGACGAAGACAATCATATAAAAAGCCCAAATTTCGGTATGTTTATTAAAAATATGTACTTAACAAGCAGATGAGCCTAGAATATAAAGGCAACGCGCTGAATTGCAAGCATTTTCTTACTATAGAAAACCATTATAAAGAAAACTCTTAGTGCGGCTTATAATGGACGAACACCAAATCCTGTATACAGATAATAAAAAATATATGTAGGCTACAGGCAAGCAGAATGGTACAGAATAAGAACGCAACGCGGTGAATTAAGCATCCTCTCATAACCGTTATAAAAAAAACATTTAAAGGGGTCCTATTATGCTCTTTTATTTTTTCCCACACTTTTTCAACTTAGTTAGTCTGTAATGTTGCTGTTGAGCATAAAAAAGATCTGCAAAGTTACAAAGCTCAAAGTCCAATTCAAAAGGAGATATTTTATTTAACAGAAATCACTTTTCAAAAACTACAACGAACAACTCTTTTGGACTACAACGCATATTTTCCGGGATTTGTGATGATGACCGACGAATGGGACGAGACCTGGTTGATCTGCACTAGAGAAGGCAACGAGTAAGGTGGCCATATGCACCGTTCATACGGGACACGTTTGTCCAATAACATGCAGGTATTGTATATAATCGACCAATCGTGTGGTTGCGCGTGAGATGGTGAGATCTACAGGAACGTTTAAAGCGATGCAAATATGCGCACGTGTTTGTTCGTTGTTTAGTCTTTCGACTTGAATCGTCGTTGCGCACCGATCATTGTATGACACCAAAGTAGCTGCAAGAGCTATTCGAAAGCATAAGGAGCCGTCTGCTCTGCTCTCTATAGCTCTCATGAATGTCACACAATGATCGACCTGCACAGTGCAAACAGCCAAAACCTGGATATTTTAGGCAATATTAAAATCCTGGCCGGGACATGTCCCTTTGACGGTGCCTATGCAAACCTAGGCAATGGAGTGTTTATCACTATGTCAGAGACATGTCTACTTTCCTTTCCCCAGCAACGAACTAGGTGTTTACAATAATCATCCGGTTTAAAAAATCACCGCTCAATTGATTTGGATATTGACTCAATCTTTACACTTAGCTCGCAGGCGGCTATGGTAAGGGGCGTGACATTTCCCGACCAGGCGCCAAGTGGAGCCAATCACAAGGCAACACACTGGTTACACTTGCCCAGCTATGCCAATCACAGCACCACTGGCCCAGCTAACCAATCACAGCACACACTGGCCCAGCTAACCAATCCAGCACACACTGGCCCAGCTGACCAATCACAGCACACACTAGCCCAGCTAACCAATCACAGCACACACTGGCCCAGCTAACCAATCACATGCGTCACACTGTCCCACTAACCAAATCACAAGCCACACGGCCCAGCTAAACCAATCACAGCGACACTGGCCCCAGCTAACCCCATCAACAGCGCACACTGCCCCAGCTAAACCAAGTCACGTCACATTTGCGTATTTCATAAGTTGCCTTTATTTGATACAGGAACTAATCGAGCCGTTCATGCAAATGAAGGCTAATGAAGGAAGATACACACTCACACAAAAACAAATTCAGTTTATTTAAAATAGGATATACTAACTTGGCTTACAGGCAAGCAGGTGATTGTGATTGTGATTGTAATAAAAGTAATTTTATACTTCACTGAACAGAAATTCACTGTTGTGTTTTCTGCTTGGATGTTACAGTTAGCTTTTTATTATTATTTATAAAAAGATTTTGTGGCTATGAGTTCAAATGTCATTATGTGCATAATTGTAATTTTTTCCTTTGAACAAAGTGACTGATCCTTATTTAGATGCAAATAAGTGTTTAATAAAATGCTTATTTTTTAAATTTCTTTTTATTTTAATTTTTTGGCTTGACAATTTTTGGGGGGGCACAAGAGAGTCTGGGGGGGGGGGGGGGGGGGGGGGGGGGGTGGATGGGGGGGGGGGGGGGGGAGGGTGGGGGGGGGTGGGGGGGGCATTGTCCCCGACCCCCCAAACCTGCCAGATGTAGGCTAGGTCTTTTGTTTATTTTTTTTTAAACCTTGAAATATCAATTTCAAAAGCTTCTGACTGTCTGCGTATAGGATGTCTTCTGTTTTGTCTTTCTCACGCTCCCGCCAAACATCTGTTCTGGGTGTTTTTTGGTGAGCGTGTATTAAATTACGAAAATGGCGATTATTACTGCAGGCAACCAAACGTTTACAGAATGTGCATTGCAAGTTTATGACAGTGATATATTTACCACAAGTGAATGACCTCACTTACTGTATGGGCTTCAAAGTCGCAGAAATAAGGCATACCACACTACATACCGTTTGCTTTAAATGTCAGCTTTTTTTCAGGGATAAACCAACCACGGTACTTCATGCGTAAGTCAGACGTTGGGTTAATGATTTGAACAAACTTAAATTGTAACACACACATGCTGCACTGAGTGGATTACCTCAATGTTCCCTGAACTCAAAATGTAGTTTTTTTTATGTTTTTTTTTTCTTTTCTTTCTTTTTACATGAACCTTCGGGAACAATGCGTTTTATCACTTGTTCAGCCATTATAATTTACTTACTGACGTCCAACTGAAATGTAAAAACTTTGTTTGAAAATGTTTAAATAATTTTTGTGCCTCTTTTTTGTGAATATTATTTAACCAGATAACTTTAAAAATTAATGTTTATTTAACGGTTACTGAAAGGAACATTTTGTTCATCATTTGAGAGAAACCTTGCAAGACGTTATCCACTGTTTTTTGAAAACGTTTTTACTATTAGTTAGCTGGGCACTAGGTGTTAAAAATCAATATTTCCAGTATATTGTAGTCCCATTTATAGCTAAAATTTATTACACAGGCAATCAAAGTAATAGGTTTCCCCTCTCGCTTGTCCTCGCCTCTCTTCCGCTGCATTTGGAAATAATGCTTCTTTTGTATGGGTTTATGGGGATATTTGTGTAAGTGATTATGAAAATTCTGAGTAACTTTGGAAAGGATGTGGAATATATCTTTTCTCTTTTTTCCCTCTCTCTCTGCCACGGGGGAAATCCACATCCAGCCACCCCGATTCTGGTTCTCCTCCCAGCAGTACAGGACACATATGGGCTACAGGCGCGATGAAGAATGATCATAATTTCCTCTGCTCAGGTGGGGCCATATAATTGCTTTTGAGGTTTAGTTGTTTCATGCACTGTAGTATGAATGCTGGCATACAGTTCAGCAGGAGTGAGTTAAGTCTGTATTTGCTGGGCGTGCACACACTCATGTTCATGGGAGTGTTTACTGGAATATGAATGTTTATGAAGATATCTTTTGGTGAAGGTGACTCAGTGGAATAACTCCGTCAATTGTGACTGGCGCTCTGACAGATGCCTACAATTGGAAATACTTTGTTATGCTGGTCCATGTAATTGACTAGGAAACGACTGCAACCATAGATATGACTTAAGGAAAGAAAAAAACAAACAAACAAAAAAACTTGGCAAAGCTTATGAAGCCTCTTGAGAGCGTGTCCAGGTCATATTTCTCCCTAAAATAACAAAAAACTAATATGAAAATTAAGTCAATTTTTAAAATAATTAAGATTCTTGGCATTCTGACATTATGTTCATGATAATTAAGCACAAATTCTCATTACTGTAGTGCAAAATCATCTTATTCTTATTACCGTAATATTAAAAAATCATGATATATTATTCAAATGGTAAAGTATTTATACTTTGCAAACAATAGGAATTACAACAACAACAGTAGGATATAGAGCCTATACTGTATATACAGAGTATTTAACGTCTTTACTAATAACATCTGGCAGTGATTTTCCTATGCATTCTCTAGAAAACTGCAAATAGAACTAAAAAAAGATGCCATAACTCTTGTTTTCTTTGAAAATGAACAGTTTGTCATTTTGCGGACAGATGTGCATTAGAGCACTTGGCGTGAGAGTTCCTATTAATTCAGCACACGCTTTTTAAAAAAAAATATATAATTCAATAAGATGTCCTCACTCAGGACTTTGTGAACATTTATGGGTAATCCATATACCAACCCCCCCTATCACCAGATATCCATCAAAAGCCGTGAGGAGTGGGAGTGTAGTCCATCAGTGTGGATGCACAGCGCCGCCATGCGGACAGAAGAGGCAGTGCACAGATGCTCCGTTCCCTTAGCGCTGATGAAGGAGGGACGAGAGACTTCTGTTCAAGCTGGGAGAAGCGCAGAGGAAACTTTTCCTGCAGCTTGGCTTCTCACTCACTCCCTTATTTTGGACTTTATTTTGATTTCTGCTTTACCTAGTTCGGAATGTATTTTTGGTAACCTTAAACAAATCAGCACTCGAAAAGTTCTTCAGATTTCCTGATCTTGGGTGGGTAAGTGATGTCTGACTTTTATATAACTTTGCAGTGCGTTTCTGTCTCTGGAGAGTGGAAGTTTGGAAATGCACTTGAAAGTTTGGAAAGGCACTTCAACTATCACTTAACTGCACATTGTTCGGCTATTCAGTAATCTGTAAATTGTCGCTTGCTCCTTAAATTGGCCGCAAAAGGATTTAGTGAAAAGAATAAACGGTTTTGCATGCTTTATTATTTGTGATTTCAAAACTCTATGTACTTTATCAAGGTATTTAATGTCGTTGTTCGTCCTATATGTCACATATGCGTGCTGCTGCTCTTTTTAATTGATTGTAAACTCTTTTTGGATATTTTGAGTTTAGATTGTGGCTATATATTTTCCTATACTGTATATTGCATATCATATATTGTCTAAATATGAGCCTGAAATACAGTAGCCTACCTGTAATGTGTAATCAGTATGATAAACAAACAACCTTGATACCTAATGTAATAAAATGTAAAATAACTAAACATTTTTTTATATAATATGTGCATTATAATTATTAGTAATTAGTCATGTCATTAGATCACCTGTGCTGATTGAATGTAAGGCGTTTGTGGCAAAAGGCCATATTTCTGATTTGTTGCGGTATTTATTTAACGGCATGCATATATCAGATCAGCTCATTTGAATAAACATGAAGGCATAGCTGAGATAATGGTTTCAAATACAAAATGCTAGTAAAACTTTACTAATTGTTGAGGATTGTCTCAGATGAATCAGATAGTTTAACTGAAAACGCTTTGACAGTTCAGTAGTAATGAGTTAAATGTTAGTATGATTTGGCATCAGACAAACCGAGATCAGGAACAAAGAGAATATGTCCTCAGATTATCTATTTAGAATGAGCAACAAATAACTCTCCTCTGAGACAAAAGTTGTCTTACTTTAGGGCACGGCTGGGGGCTCAGAAAGTCACTTTGAGTCACTTTTGTTTTATTGGACACATTTGATATACTAAACTGTGCAATTGTTTAAATGTGTTAATTCCAGTGATTGATATCTGACATATGGATGAAAATCCCCAGCAATCTATCTATATACAGAAATCATGAGGGCTGTGATTGGTCCATCTTGACCAATGCTGTGAAAATTAACAGTTGCATCTGTGTGGTGCTTTAGCATCAGTCTGTACAATAATTCACACATGAATAATGACATTGAGAAACTTGATTAATTCCATTACTACTACACAGTGAAACGTAACTAATTATATTATTATTAATTATTAATGAAGTACTGTATCTGAACAAATTTATAAACGCACTCCGGGCAAGTAGGCCACACCATGATTCAAGCTAATAGAGCGACGGCCCAGTTTTTTTTTTGTTTTTTGTTTTTTTTTTCAGTTGCCTTGGTCCCGGAATACAAGTAGTGCACAACTGTAATTCCCATTCTTCACATTCCGAGAGATTTTAAACATTTGAGAAAGGCTAAATAGTTGTAATAAAACACTTAAAATTTTATTCTTAAGAGTTAGAAGACGTAAAACCCAACCAACAGCTATGAGGTGAATGACAACATTAAAACTTTGATTGAAGAGAGAAGTTTTGATTTGATTTGAGAATGGTTGTCTGATTCGCCAAGCATGCAAACGCACATCTTTGTGGTTATTGTAGTCAGTATTTATTTAGCAACTTGTTAACAACTTGCATAAAAAATCTTCAAAATTGAAGTTTGAAATAGAACTGTGTAATTCGGGCTGTAGAACAAACCACGAAATTCCTTCAGTAACTTGACCACGGCCCTAATTCTTATTTTACCTCAAACGTTAAAACTCCATTGTAAAAAGCCCTTGGATTCCATGAAACAAAATGCTATTTTTCTGGGTTTTAAAACTACAAACTGAGCAACTTTATTGCCATCCAATAACATTCAGAATCAAGACAAGCTCTTATTTCTTTGCGTTTGATGATCTTCATGCAGACGGTGTATTAAAAAAAAATCTCTGTCTCCAGGTTTAAAAAAAAAAGTATTTATACATATTGTAAACAAATGAACCCTTACGAAAAATAACCATGGTTTTACTACAAATAAAACCAAAAAACCATGGTTACTATAGTTAAACCATGGTAACCACAAATTAACCATGGTTTTGCTAGACTAACCATAGTTTAACCATGGTATAGTAAAATTTGCATTGGTTAGAACCAATGTAATCCCTTCACCAAAAAATCATGGTTACTAAATTTTTACTACAATAAAACCATGGTTAATTTAACGTGACTACAAAAGTAGCTAATTTCCAGACTGACATAAAAAAACTGTATTATAGATATGACTAAAAATCTATGGAATTAGTTTGCATGACGTATATAGTAAGGTTTTGTGGCATTCAGAATTGAATTTGTGGTGAATTTGAATTGAGGAGGCAAACAGGAGCTAGAACTGAAATTTAAATTTGAAGTTAAGGAAGTGTAAAATAATAATAATGAATCCAAAGGCCCTACAGACAGATTTATGGACCAAAGTGGCATAACACTTCATTTCCCAGAATGCCATTGCCTCTTGAATTCCTATCCTTCATTGTTTAGTTCAACTGCTTATGGGTGTGGCCAATTCAGTCCAAATGTTTCCATTTGACAGTTAACTCTGTTTGAACATTTTCAGATGCATTGCTATAATATATTTGACACAAATTCAATTATAAGTTGTGATCTTAATTAATGAAATATTGTCTTATTTTAGTCTTTTTTTTTTTTTACCAGTTTAGCAGTTTCTATGCCCCTTGTTAGATGGATAATGCAACTGGGATTCTGTGAAACTCGATTTATGCAGTTTTACTGATAGTAATTTTATGATTGTGCATTAGAGTAATTTAAAGTGGTAAATAGTCACATTCCTCAAATTCTGGCACTGGAGAGACATGTTTTGCTTTCTTGCAAAATTTCTGATGTTTTGTAAATGTAATTGGCCTGCTAGAATATAACAGATGTCCACAGATGGGCAGAGATTCTGAGCGTGTTGTGTTGTGATCATGGTCAACACATCCTGTTTGTTTGTGTGTTTAGGAAGGAGAATGAGGATGATGAGACTATCGATCCTCCTCCTGTTGTTTGTAGGCGTTCACACACAGGGCCAGATTCTGGCCAGCCAGACTCCCTGCACAAGTGAGGAAACGCTTATTTCAGTAACCGATTACTCTGTAGTATTCTATGAATGCATTATTCATTACACGTGTTTTATTTAAAAATATGGATGGGTGCATTCAACTCATCAAAAGTGGAAGTAAAAACATTCATAATGTTACAAAAGATTTATATTTCAAATAAATGCTGTTATTTTGGACTTTAATACTTCTAAAGGTTTTCACAAAAATATTAAGCAACACAAGATTGATAATATTAAGAAATGTTTCTTGAGCATTAAATAAAAGCATATTAAAAATGATTTCTGAAGGATCATGTGACACTGAAGACTAGAGTAATGACGCTCAAATGCTTTGCCATCACAAAAATAAAATAAATCAATAAATAAAATCACACATTCACATATTTTCTTACCCAATTAAAATGTCTTTATTGTCACTTATGACCAATTTAATGCATAATTACTGAATACAAGTTTGTAATTTCATTAAAAAAACCTTACTGACATTTTTTGAGATTCCTTGATAAACAGAAAGTAAAAAAGCATTTATTTAAAATATATTTTTGTACTATTATTAATGCATTTGTTGTCACTTCTTGTGACCAGTTTCGTGTGTGAAAAATTTTATAGTGTATTATTCTTACAGAAAAAGAATTATCTTACCCCGTACTTTTGAAAATGGAGTTGGTATTGTTTACCGAATAAAAATTATTTAATATTATTTTATGTTGTTTTAGTGACTTAATTCGCTGTATGTGTTCTCTCTTTCTCCAGAAACAACTGAATGCCCAATCGACTTGTACTTTGTCATCGACACATCTGAGACCATAGCTCTGCAGGAGAACCCACCTGGCAGCTTGGTAGACAGCATCAAAAAGTTCACCGCCGCTTTTGCTAAGAAACTAGAAAACGTTATCTACAAAGGTTTAGTTCAGATCAGCTGGTCTGTAGGAGGCCTTCACTTCTCCCAGCAGCAGGAGATCATCAGTGCCATCACCAGTAAAGATGAGTTCATCACTAAGCTCCAAAAAATAAATTACCTGGGCAAGGGCACGTACATTGACTGCGCCATCACCAACATGACCCAGCAACTGGTCCGCTCGCCGTCCAAAACCAATGCCAAACGCTTTGCGGTGGTAATCACAGATGGTCACGTGACAGGAAACCCATGTGGTGGGATCAAAGTGGCGGCAGAACGAGCACGTGACGAATTCATTAAGATCTTCTCTGTCGCATCATCCAGGAACCTAGAGGAGACGGGACTCAGGGAGATCGCTAACTCACCTGCTGGAGTTTATCGTAACAAATATATGGCGGTTGATCTCGCGGGAGTGCGGCCACTCATAGTGCAATCAACAATCGATCGCATTTATGACACAATGGTAATGCAATGTCTTTAATACTTTTCTTTTGGATATGCAGTGGCACAATACCCTAAAATGTATTTAATGACGAAGACACTATTTAGTACTTCATTCATATTTGTTGTGAGCTAAGAGCTATTATTATAATAATCTTTCTTTGGTCTTGTTCTTTCTTACAGCTTCATCTGGCTTATCAAGAGGTGAGATCCATATCAGTGTACTGCCATCTATTGATTTCAATGATTTTTTTTTCATTGGGTGCCAACATGTTGCATCACTTTCCTCAGAGCTCTCACTAAAGTATACTGCGCCTATCCATTGTGGTGTTCCACAGGGATCCATTCTTGGCCCTCTTTTGTTTTCCCTCCACATGCTCCCTTTAAGCTTAATACTCCAGAAACATAACATACATTTTCATTGTTTCGCTGACGACCTCCAGCTATATCTTCCAATCAAACCAGGAAAGGACTCTTCATTAGATCATCTTTTTTATGCCTTAATGAAGTCAAGACCTGGATGACAAATAAGCTGCTGCTACTAGCAAACCTATGCTGTCAGGTCACATATTTAGTATTTATACATTATTAGAAAAAAATAAACACAATTTTATATTTAATATAATTAAAAAGGACTTGAAAACCACAAAAAAATAAAAATATGATAGCCTCACATGAATGTCAACTCATCCGTGTATTGGCCCGTCATCACCCACCACCGTCAGACAGAAACTGGTGACATCTGACGGTGTTGACAAATTTGGCATTCCTTTCACAAAACAAATGGAGTTCATGTAGTAGCCATTTTGTTTTTCTGTTAGCTAGATCTAATAGAACCTTGCTCAGGCTAATAATTAGTCTAACACTGCGAAAGATGAACATATGATTTAAAATATTCTAAACTATACAACTTACCAGAGACCCCTGATACTGATGTACTCTGGCAGAGGTGGAATGGGGCAAGGGGGTTCCCAGTAGAGAGACATCTGCCCCTGTTCTTCCCCCTAGTTTTTTTTTTTACATTTTATTGGAATGCTCGGTGTTGACAAAAAGTTGGGGACACAATTTTGAACCTTAATAAACAAACACACATTTGGCATGAAAAAAAAAACCCTGGCTTTGATATGAATTTACAAAATTTGCCCTTTAATAAAACTAGCTCTTTCATCATTCAAACATGTTTTTTTATCAATTTATAGGCATACATGAATGGAATTGAACCCCCTTCTCTGTGGACACACAGTTTTGTGTAGTGAGAATACAATAAGTGTCAAAGTTATTGATATAAATAATGATAACCTTAACTGGAAGGGGATAATTGTGTTAAATCCTTAATCCCCCAAAAATTTTTTTTTCACTTAAAGAAGCGAAGGGGTCCTTTTATGCTCTTTTACAAAGTCTTGATTTTATTTTGTGGGTGTACTAGAACAGACTCTCATACCATGTTGTTTGAAAAACACATTATTTTTCATATATTATACATTATTACAACACCTCTCTCCCCAGTCGGCTCGAATGGCTTCGAATATGTTCCTGTATCACATGAGGCCCGCCTTCTGAAAATGATGGGCTGTGATTGTTTTTAGCTGGCCCAGTGGGTGTTGGGCCCCTTACATATCATAGCCGCCTTCTAGCTTCAATGTAAATGGTTTGCTTTGAGCGTCGCGTAATTTAAAAACCCGGGATGACTGTGAAAACTCCAAAACTCTAAGTTCGTCTGCCTTGGGAAAGCTAGCGTGTCTCCGACATAGTGATAACTCTCGTTGCCTTCTCTAGTGCAGCTCAACCAGGTCTCGTCCCATTCGTCAATATTTGTGATATCACAAATCCCGGAAATTATGCGTTGTAGTCCAAAAGAGTTGTTTGTTGTAGTTTTTGAAAAGTGATTTCTGGTAAATAAAATATCTCCTTTTGAAGTGGACTTTGAGCTTTGTAACTTTGCAGATCTTTTTTATGTTCAAGCAACATTACAGACTAACTAAAGTTGAAAAAGTGAAAAAGCACAATAGGACCCCTTTAAAAATATTTTCATTTTTAAACCTAATACCAATTACAATTGCTGGACATGTTTTGTCCTATGTCTCAAGAATCATTGATATACATTTTAATTGTTTTTGATACTTTTTTTTTTTAAATATACTTCTTCCCTCTTTTTCTCTTTTAAATTCTGATGTATTTTTTATTGTAAAGCACTTTGTATCAACTATGGTTATGTTAAACTTGTGCTCTATGAATGAAATTTGCCTTGCCTTGCCTTGCCAAAAAACGAAAGGAGGTTTTTTTTTCAGCATTGAAACAGAAGAACCATTTTTTCACCTTTCAGTGAATAGTTCTTCAACAAACCAATTTTTTGAACCTACATTTTTAAAGTCTGAAGAACCTTTTTTCAACTTTTTTTACATTACAATGTTTTCTAATTCAATTTCATCATTATTTTCCAGTGCTACTCTACAAAATGTCTGGAGACTCCAGGACCTCCGGGTCCACCGGGACTCAGGGGACAGAAAGTGAGTATCTTAAAAAAAAAATTGGGTTTAAAAAGACAGCACTGACAGAAATGTTAACTATCAAGTAATTTCACTCTCTTTTTCTTTCTGCTTAACACTTGATCTAACGTCTTGATTATTACAGGGAGCTAAAGGCGATAATGGTGACCCCGGTCTTAAAGGTCAAAGAGGACGTCCTGTGAGTACAAACCAGTTCTATTGAATGCATTTGGTAAAACACTGCATTTCAACCAAAGACTGTACTAAATCTAATGCGTATTCTGTGAGGCTCTCACACCAGTACTATTTGTATTAACTCATGTCAAAACCTACAGGGAGATCCAGGTATTGAGGGACCCATTGGACATCCTGGACCTAAAGTAAGTTCTTCACATTCCTCAGGTGTGATTAAATGCCTAATCATAAACCAATATGTATTGATCAGACCAATTATTCTGCATATGTTTGGCTATTTTTAGATTATCTGCTTTAACTGATAAGTGTTTTTGCTTGGCTGATTACTAGAAGGGTCTTTTTTGTGATTTTTAAGTAAATATTGTGTTAAATGCTCCGTTCACTTCAAGCATTTCATTTCAGTTTCTGTGTACATCTAATTAGCTGTCATTAAACGTATTGCACTTGATTTGTCCAGATTACTGTTTGTAACCACTCTCCTGTTTATTCTCATTAAGGGAGAGACTGGTCTCAGAGGTGAAAAGGTATGATTTTCTCAATGTTATCTGTAAGATCTAATAAATATGGTTGACTTATTGGTAATGCACCAAAAATGTTACATGCAAATGATCTGTTTTTAGGGAGAAATTGGAGCACAAGGGAGGAAGGTAAGACTGTTTGCTTATCATTTTATATGTGGATCTGTCCATCTTACACCCCCCGAATCTTTCAGGCTGCATCTATTTTTAAATATTTATATATATATAAAAAAAAGTATTTGTCTACAGGGTGTGGGTTGTGGCGGAATACTGGCCGAATGGAACAGATGGGCAGAAGGTAAGTAATATTAAATGTGGTACCCCCCCACCATAGTGAAGTGTGGATAGCAAGAAATTCAAATAAATAATAAAAATATTAAAATTTAATAAAACTGACTATTTTTTAACAGGGAAAAATTGGCAGGATCGGCGCTCCTGGCTGCAAAGGTGACCCCGGCGACAAGGTGTGAGTCTTTTTCATTTGGGGAACAGATACTGGTATTATGCAATACCATTAACAGATGAATGTGCCTTTTACAGGGTCCTGATGGCTATCCTGGAGATGTTGGAGAACCTGGTCTTGCAGGGGCTCTGGGAGAAAAGGTACCTGAGAAATTGCAGAGAAAAGAAAAAGTGGCATTTACGTAAAAGCCATTAGGCATTGTGGTTTGAGGTGTCATGGTTGCTCACTTTATTCTCAGGGCGATCCAGGTCGTCCAGGAAGACCAGGTCCACTTGGGCCAGCTGGAGATCCTGGACCCAAAGTAAGATTTCATAACTACAGAGATTACACTAACATTAGTTATCAATAATATTGTAATATGCTCTCTGACACCCCCTACAGGGAGAGAGAGGAAGTTCCGGAACACCTGGAATTCCTGGCCAGAAAGGATCTGCTGTATGTATTTGTTTTAATTATGGTCATTATTGTTATTTTAACATTGTAAATTAGAGATGATGTTAAAGAGAACTTTGTTTTGTTTTATAGGGTACAGCTGGAGGACCTGGACCTAAAGGCGACCCTGTGAGGAATTCTTTTCCTGTTATATTCCCCTTGTAACACTACAGTAGGTTAACTTTTGGTGATATTTACCATTGTATTTTTAGGGAAGACGAGGAGACTTTGGGCCTAAAGGCAGCACCGGAAATAATGGGCCAAAAGGAGAAAAGGTCAGTGTTGGGTTCACCGAAAATGATAACTTTACAAAGAATTGGTTCTCAGTTATCAATTAAAAAAGGTGCTTAGTAAGTGGCTCTTATTTTATTGTAAACTCAGATTGCATGAGGGGAGACTATGTTATTTAACAATTATTTTAACAATGTCCTGATTGATTAAAATATTTATAATGTTTGACAGGGTGAACCAGGTTCTGAGGGACCCAGGGGTCTTTCGGGCGAAGCTGGCAACAAAGGATCCAAGGTAAGAGTCACTGATTTGGCTGCTTAAACACAGGTCATTGTTGAAAATGGATTTTTATTGGTTTTATGATAAATATAAATGAAAACATAAATATTTTTCTGGCTTTTGTTACTAACTTTCAGGGTGATAACGGACTTCCAGGACCAAGAGGCCCACCAGGAGGTCCTGGAGAACCAGGCAGAAATGTAAAAATGACAAAATCTTGCTAAATGTCATATTTGTCAGCCATTTCACAGTACAAACTGGCTGAAAATGTCCAAAACCAAAAACAGCTGCCTTTTTGTCTCACTGCTTACGTCAGATGCTGAACTTATTTAGCTGGATGAACAGCCAGCAAAGAACATGTTATATCTATTGTAGGGTTCCCAAGGTGACGCAGGTGATTCTGGCCCTAGAGGTGATCCTGGCTCTCTAGGACCAAAGGTACTTCACACACAAAAAATCTGATGGTTTTAAAATCAATGCTTGCATGTCTGTTGTAAATACAATATACTGATTATTTTGCCGAAGGGTGATTCTGGCAGACCTGGATTCAGCTATCCTGGATCAAGGGGAGCTACGGTACCGTAATGAGTTAAATTTGTACTTGTACTGAGAGAAATTTCAATTCAGAGCTTTAGATCACATTATATTTTATATTTTACAAATAAATATAATAAATATGTGTTTAACAGGGTGACAGGGGTGATAAAGGTGCACCTGGTCCCAGGGGAAGTAGAGGAGACTGTGGACCAAAGGGCGACCCAGGTCCAAAGGGAACTCCTGGAGAGTCGGTTAGCAAATTGACTCATTTTTGTTGCATGTTTACTGTTCAGAAGTTTTTTATAAAATCAAAATGAAATGCCATTTGCAACCAGTTTTACTTTCATAATGTGATCATATTTTTTCATTTTGTTTCAGGGAGAGCCCGGGCCCTCAGGAGAACCTGGACGAAGGGGCCCTACAGGAGATCCAGGAAGAGATGTAAGTGTAATTTTAGTGCATATTAATGTTAAAATGGTGTTTGGGTAGGGCTGGGTGATAAAATATATCATATCAAGATCGCAATAAAATTGATGTCTAATGATGATAAGCTCTTGATATGGATTAATCTAACAGTCTATCACACAGCAGAAATAAGAGCAACAATAGTCAGTCAGTGCATGTTGCTAATAAGCCGGCTTGTTCTTTCATCTAGTATATACATTTTCAGTCTTCAGTCTCAATATATGAAGACATGTTCACATCTCCAGAGCTGCTCCGAGAGTCGCTTCATTTCACAATTTCATTTTAGAAAAAATACTGTTGAATACATAAATGCACACACACACACACACACACACACACACACACACACACATAATCTCAGACTTTTGGAGCAGCTCTGGAGATGAAGTTCGTGTCTTCATATATTGAGACTGCAGACACTGAAAAATGATGTACTATGCGAAAGAGATATATAGTCTTCTGTTTTTCATTTATAGCATTGTATAATGGAAAACACATAATTTAGGGAAAAAATTTAATAAATTGTTTTTAATAGGGCTCTAAATTAAAATGTAGCTAAATCTGTGGAGTTTAATTATGATTCTGAACAAACAAGTTATGTTTACATTGATTCTCAAGATCTAACAAACATGTGGAAAGCATTTCCTTCACCATTAATGGTAAATTAATATCATGATATCGTTGATGTGGAAAAAACATTTTTGGACCAGCCCTACATTTGGGATATTTCATTTATTTGGTCATAGAAAAGTCCTTAAACAACAGTAAATGGTAACATTAAACCAAGTTCTGAATGTTTGGCAGTGCGATTTAAGTGAATTTTTTATTAAATGATTTCAAATTGTGTCCTTAACAGGGTGACCCCGGACCAGAGGGAGACCCTGGCCTTACTGTAAGCATTAAGTAATTAAATTGCTCAAAATGACTTAATGGAAAAATGTTGAATATATTCTATATATTTCCTCAGGAATGTGATGTCATGAACTACATCAGAGAGACCTGTGGCAAAACGATGTGTAGCTTCTCTCCAACAACAAAGCCGCACAAAAGCTCATCATCAAAACGCACCCAGCACAATGTACATCGCCACCACAAACAAACATATGTGACCAAGCCATAAACCCAATGAACTGCACAAAACGCGCCACATCATAGCTGATAAACAATAGCGCATAATAGATTACCACCCCGACCCAAAACCAAACAGTGTGGAACGACCCCCACCCAACAACACGACCAACACCAAGGTGGTGCCACCAACACAACCACCCAGGAACACAGTCGAGTAAGTGGATGCACCACAGGAAGCGACCCAGCTGTGAAAGGTGGGGTGGACCAACTTCACCCTTGAAAAGAACTCAACAGCAGCCCACCCGGGCCCAACACCCCAACCAACACACAGACTGGGCTCATGCAAAAGATCCCAAGTTCGACAACAGGGTACAAAAAAAAAACAAAAACATTGACAGGGCAACATTTGCATGGGCAAGCACCATTCATATTTACTTTAGAAAATGTCAAATTGTAGTCCAAATTGTTTTTTTTAATGCTTGTTTTGGAATCTCGTTGGGGAAAAAAATCCAAATTAGCTTACTTTAAGTAGCAATTACAAATTGATGTAATCTAACAAAATCTCTGTTTGATAAATATCTCAGGGACTCGAGTCGGCGTTGTCCAGTACAGTCACAATGGAACATTCCAGGCCATTCGCCTCAACGACTCCAAGATCGACTCAATGTCCGCCTTCAAAAACGCCGTGAAGAATCTTGAGTGGATCGCTGGAGGAACATGGACGCCTTCTGCCCTGAAGTTCGCCTACGATAACCTGATTCGCGATAGCCGTCGTGCGAAGGCTAATGTGACGGTGGTTGTGATCACAGACGGCCGGTACGACCCTCGTGATGACGACAAACTGCTCAATTACCTCTGCACAGACACCAGCATTGACGTGAATGCCATCGGTATTGGTGACATGTTTGACCAGCCAGGTGCGCCGCCAGCCTCACGTTCCACCTTGCTTGCCCGGCCCAGCTGGCCGCGGCATGGGCATGAGGCGTTTTCGCTGCCTTGTGCCGCGGATTTCAAGACGACTGGTGCGCTGTCCTTGCCCCGGTGAGTCTGCCCTGGTTCCTCTGGTTTAGCCTTGCTGTTTGCTCATCCGCCTGCTTGTCTTTTCCTACTTCTTTCAATTTCACTGAGAAAGTATTTAGCTCCACCGTGACTCGTTTGCCCCTGATCTTCCTGGACCCCCACCCAAGTTGGTCCGTTTGTTGTTCATCTCCACCCCGCTGTGTCTGCTTCACTTCTCCTGCTGCCCCCCCATGTCGGAAGCTTTTTTTCCATTCCTTCGTTTCCCGTTCCCATCCCTATATTTCTTCTTGTCTTTTTCTCTCCTGCCCTCTTTTTCTCCTTTTCTTTTTTCCCCGGGGTTTCCTGGCTTCCTCGGGGGGCATCCTCTCCCCTGCTCCCGTCCTTGTATTTTGTCTTATTCTCCCCTTCCGTCTTCCTCCTCTTTTGCCTCCTGTCGCTTTTCTTTTTCTGTTTTTCCGTTTTTTTCGTTTCGTCCTGTCTTCCTTTTGCTTCTTCTTTTTGTGTTCGAAGACTATTCCTCTTGAAACTCGTACGATGATCTTTTTCCCCCCCCCCCTTTTTGTTTCGTACCTCTTCGTACTTTCCACTCCCTTTTTTTCCGTCTTGTCGGCCCCTTTTCCCCGTTTTTCTATTTATCCTACTTTCGGAAGGGGCGTGCGCCTCCCCTCTTGCCTTGGTCACCCCCTCAAATCTCTTTTTTCCTTTCGTTCCGCCTACCCAACAACCCACACCCACTGCTCAGAACATCTCGACCGAGACCCATGCAAAGAGCAAGTATTTCCCCCTGTTGCTGTGTCCGCCACTCTCCCGCTCGAGTCCTTACCCCCACCAGCCCGCCTGCCCTGCCCGCCCTTCAATCCGTTTTTTTGCTCTTCCAGTCCTCCTCCTCGTTTTTTGCCTCCCCATCTCCCCTCCCCCTCCCTGTTCGCTTCCCCTTCCAAACCACAGCGCTAGGCACCATACAACGAGAGAAGAGGTGTTGATAACTTAGATGTGAGTTTACCAAAAAAGACCGATTAAGTTTTTTAGAGCCCCATTCACATCCAAACCAAAGAACACAAAAGACACTGTTCAATTCCGCCACAGCATGCACCACATCCCCCTGTCTACATCGGTGGCGTTCTCCCTTCTGCTGGTCTGCATCTCCTGTACACCTCCAGATTGTTCAGGGTAACTGGTGAGGCTCACACGACAAAAAGCTTCTCAACACGGCTCACAACCTGTCCCTTCTCCCCCCCCCGGGTTCCTGCGTGGGTCCGCCCCCTGCCCCCCCATGCTCCTGACCGAAGAATATAGAACCGAGCCATCTCCCTCTCACAGCCCAGCCCGACAACTTCAATAAACCACCCCCGGAGGTACACCAGAAGGCCAGAGGGCACAAGAAAAGTATGAGCCGCCCGGCTCGGACCCTTGCTCGGCGGCCCTCCCCCTCTTGTTTCCCCTCCACTTGACATCGCTGCCCAGACACGCACTTGCCCGCGAAACGCGGGACCCCACCGCCCAACGCAAAGGACGCAACACAACGTGAAACACAAGTAACAACCCCCCCCCTTTCTCCGCGTCCCCCCTTCTTCCCCACTCTCCCCGCGGCCCACCCCCAACCAAACGTCACCACCCCCAACACGCAAAACCACAAAAACCGGAAGGTAGCCCCTGGCCTTCGCCGCCCGCTGGCCAAGACACCCTGTCATTGCCACCACACTCTGACCCACAACCCGCCTGACCCGGACCCGATCAAGGCCGTACCTTGATGATATTTCGATGATCTCTTCGATCTGATGGGCGCCCCCACAAAGCTCTGGCTTGTGTTAGCAAGCATGATGGGCTTTCTCAAAAATGCGCGCCTCGCCACACTCTCGCGCAATGCAACAAAGCATGAACCACACTTAGCATCCTGTACGCGGGTGTTCAGCAGTCAACAAAAGCTAGCTGGTCTATGCATGAATATAGTATTTGCGTTAACAATAATCGAATGCCATTGCTAATACCTCTCTTAAAGATGTAACATTTAATTGGCAAGAAATAGCATGTAAAATAGTTAACATCATGGCCAGTTATCAGCCACTTACATTTGTTTGCTAGCCTCTGCTACAAGCAATTCCCTGCTACAAAAATGTGAAATGGCAACCTTTGCCTCTTGACCTCAATGCCTGCTGCTCTGTAAAGTCAACCCACCTTTTTTTGCATTCAACCCATATCGCACGCACACATGACCACATTTGCTAGCATCCCCCTACCAAAAAAAAAAACAACAGGAAACGATTTTTCGAATACCTTTGCTCCCCTGAGCACCCCATAGCTGTTCATGTAAGCTTATCCTGTTTGCTGAGTCCTCACGGGCTATCGAAGGATTTGAAACTCAGGCAACTTTTGCATCTCTCTCCACATAACTGCTTCGGTGTACCAGATGAATGTAACAATGAATCATCAATACCGATAGTGGCATAACTGCTAATGAAGGGCTTAGGCTCATGTACATGAAAAATTTAAATTCTGCCATCATTTACTTACTCACATTGTTCAAATTTGTATGACTTTCTTTCTTCAAAGGAACACAAAAGGAAATGTCGATCTTTTCCTAAGAATGAAAACATAGAGTGATCAGGAAATAAAGGAAATAAAAACTCCATAAACTAGTACATCAAAAATCAGAAATTCATACAGGTTTTGAATGACAGAACCAGATAATGATGACTGAATTGTAATTTTTTTTGCTTGATCTATTCCTTTAAAGCATCTGTAAATTAATGAACAATTCATTTGAGATGATTTATACAGTTTTGCATTTGCCACATTAGTGAAAGTAACACGCTGTAGCTTCTCATAGGTTAGTGAAATATCAATGGAGCTTTTTAGTGCTGCTTTACCATGGTCGACTTTCAAATACCCACTATATTTTACACAAATAATTGGTATGATAAATTAAAGATTTTTTATAAACTGCTTTACCAATGCTATAGCATATTGTTTTATTCCTAAAAAATAGTTTTGATATTTTTTCTGGTTAAATTTATTTTCTAAATTGCCCCCAAAAGTTAATCTGACAAGAGTATCTGACATATCTTTATAATCGCATTCATGCACTACAACGGCAATTCAGTAATACTTTTTGTAGCCTCCTTATATAAATGTTAATGGCCATTTATATTTGATGATTATCTCAGTGAATCTTTTTTAATGGAAATACATATTAATGTGAATTAGCTATGAGCATCCAGATATTGACCATCCGTGAGTGAAAGAAAAATGGACTAAGAATAGATAATAATGAGATTTTTCTTGGTAATGCAAGATTATGTATATTTAGTAGTAAGTATTATATATGTATACTGTATATCAGAAATGTGCAATGAAAAAATGGCAAGCTCTTGGACTGCAAGAAATGCAACTTGAATTATTTCTGACAAATAAATATCTTTAGCAATGAAATGTTTATTTTCGTTAGGATTATTTGCTCTTAAATGAACCTTATCTCTGTAAACTAACACATTTATTTTGCACAATTCATTATTTTAATTCATGAAATTTCCACTGGAGCAAATCAAGCATGTCAACCAAGACAATCATTGCTGTTTTTGTATCTTATAGAGCCAGCTGTAGCCAACTGCATCCAGCGGCCTGTTGATCTCATCTTCATGCTGGATGGCTCGGAGCGCATGGGTCAGGAGAATTTCCGCTATGCACGTGAGTTCGTGGAGAACGTCGCTAACCACCTGACCCTCGCCCGGGGAGACAACGATGATCGCAATGCCAGGGTGGCTCTTCAGCAGTATGGTGACGAAAACCAACATCAGTTGGCCTTCAAACTCACCAACAACTTCACTGCCATCACAGATGGCCTGGCCAACTTGAGGTATCTGGATTCTACTTCCAATGTGGGCAACGGTATTATCTACGCCGTCAACAACATTGTCACGAGCAGAGGCACACGATTGGTTAGACGAAATGCCGAGCTGGCATTCGTCTTCATCACCGATGGGGTCACCAGCAACAAGAACCTGGAGGAAGGCGTTAGCGCGATGCGCAGAGCAGAGGGCGTTCCCACAGTGATTGCCATGGGCAGCGATGTTGACAAGGAGATCCTAGCGAAGCTTTCGCTGGGAGACCAGACGGCCATTCTCAGGGGTCAGGATTTTGCTAGTCTGAACAAAGCCAGCTTTTTTGAGCGATTTATTCGGTGGATCTGTTGAGAGGTTTGGTGGGTTTTTTGTAAAGGGGGGTTTGGTGTGTCATAGGGTTCGGCACAGTGGTTAGAGTAGAACTGATGCATTTTATTACACTAAATCTATGCAATTTATGCACTTATATTGTGGTAAAAGAGGTAAAAAGGTTATCATGCTTAGGATAACCATTGGATTTAACTCAGTGATTTCACCAGTGGAGATGGGCTTTGGGTACAGGAAGACACTGCAGTAAACCAAGAGGCCAAGTTATTAGTAACACTCCAAAGAATATGTACTGAATGTGTACTTTGACAAAGTTGCAACTGTAGTTTTTTTTCTGTATTTTTTATTCGGAAAGGATTTTTTGTTTTATGTATTCCTATACACGAGGTGCTAAACCAGAGTAAGACTGGAGTTTTTCCTGCATATCATTATCAGATGCACATTAGTAAAAAGTGCACTAATTCAGGGGTACAATAATTTGAAAAAGCACACTTGCCACATTCATTCTGTATCATTTAACATAAAATTATGTCTAAAAACATTGTTAAATTTAAATTACCATTGACTTAAAAGGGCCTGTAGTAGCTAAAATAAATCAATGTCACCTTCCACAGCACATTTACTCTTGAGCCAACACATGCTTAGAAATCCAGTGTTTCAGATTTAACATTTACCTACAGTGAAATATAGAAGCTTCTTCACACCTATATTTTAATTTACAGGATAATTATGGGATAATTATTAGTACCGCAATCAGTCTATTAATTCTAAGAACCAAAAAGGATCATTTGAATATTTGACATGCTGTTGGATACTTGAATGATGATTTCCATAGTTGCTGTCAAAAGAAATTTTAGTACAATAAAACAAGCTGTGGTAACACAACCGAGGAGTCTGTGGTTTTTGTTTAAGAAGCAATTTTATGTCACCAGGTTTGTTTAAAATGAATGAGAATTCTATTCCACTCCACCCTGATTCTGTTGTTCTACTTTAGTATATTCTTTTTTGTTCTGTGCTATTCTGTTCTGTTCTATATTATGTATTACAGAAGCAGTCGTCTGTCGTTTTTGTTTTTACTGAAAAACATAGTGAGAAATTCAGGCCTGGGGGGCTATCATCACTAAATGCAAATACATTTTTTGGACTTTGGATTGGTCCATGAGTCAAAGTAGAAATAATTAAGTTTAAGGTCACTCTGGTCATCGGTTCAAGTCTCTGAAAAGAAAATATACAGATCAGAAATGTGGCACTTATGTTGTAAAAATTAAAAGCATACTTTTATATAGTTGAACAATGTTGATGAAACTGTTCTCTAACAACACAATGGCCTCGTAAAACTAGAGAGAAACTTTACTTTTGGCTTTCAAGGTCAATGCACTTTAATGTACTCATCGTGAACCAATCAAAAGACGAGCTTCTACATGAAAACAAATCGCGTTTGGTCCAGAGCACATACCGTAGGCGGACCCCAATGACAAACGGATAACCTACACGGACTTTTCCCTTTTAAACCCAAAACAAGACGTTTTAATTAAGGTTTTGGTAGCACTTAGCACGAGGAATAGGCATGAATGATTAGAAAAAAACATTTACAACCTAAACCAGCTCTTGAGAAAGGGAATGCTTGTTTTAAAATAACTATAAATCTTCCGTCCGTCCATGGGTGCAGGCGAAAGGCTTACTGAACTTCCGGGTTTTCCTGTCACTTAAACAGCCGTGCGTCATCATGTGGGCGGGCTCTCGTTAGCTGTCAACATCGGAATTCATGCGGGATGTGCAATGCTTAATGAACATACAGAGCTTTAATTCAGATCCTTAAAATGGTAGAAGGACGTTTATTGATTTTGAAAAGCCTGCTTGTATGGTGGGCCTGTTTATTTTAATCGTTTTTTTATGAAGTAAATGTATGGACAACATTGCGGACGGACATGACTTGGCTAGTCATCATGAATCACTAATAGGCTAACGTTACAGTAAAGATCTGGTTGCATGCTCTCTTCTAATCGATCTTTCATATCTTCATAAATTCTATGTCAAGATCATAAAGAGATGACAGCATGAGGAGCCGCAGTAATTCAGGAGTGAGGTTGGATGGTTTTGCCAGACTTGTCCAAGAAACAATATTATGCCACCAGGTTTGTTCAAAACATGATCGAGAATTCTATCCTATTCTATTCTATTGTGTTATATATCGTGCTATTCTCTTCTACTCCATTATTTTCTGTTCTGCTCTATTATATATTCTATTCTATTCTATTGTGTTATATATCGTGCTATTCTCTTCTACTCCATTATTTTCTGTTCTGCTCTATTATATATTCTATTCTATTCTATTGTGTTATATATCGTGCTGTTCTCTTCTACTCCATTCTTTTCTGTTCTGCTTTATTATATATTCTATTCTATTTTATTATATATCGTGCTATTCTCTTCTACTCCATTCTTTTCTGTTCTGCTCTATTATATATTCTATTCTATTCTATTGTGTTATATATCATGCTATTCTCTTCTACTCCATTCTTTTCTGTTCTGCTCTATTATATATTCTATTCTATTCTATTGTGTTATATATCATGCTATTCTCTTCTACTCCATTCTTTTCTGTTCTGCTCTATTATATATTCTATTCTATTCTATTGTGTTATATATCGTGCTATTCTCTTCTACTCCATTCTTTTCTGTTCTGCTCTATTATATATTCTATTCTATTTTATTATATTCTATCGTGTTATATATCGTGCTGTTCTCTTCTACTCCATTCTTTTCTGTTCTGCTCTATTATATATTCTATTCTATTCTATTGTGTTATATATCATGCTATTCTCTTCTACTCCATTCTTTTCTGTTCTGCTCTATTATATATTCTATTCTATTCTATTGTGTTATATATCATGCTATTCTCTTCTACTCCATTCTTTTCTGTTCTGCTCTATTATATATTCTATTCTATTCTATTGTGTTATATATCATGCTATTCTCTTCTACTCCATTCTTTTCTGTTCTGCTCTATTATATATTCTATTCTATTTTATTATATTCTATCGTGTTATATATCGTGCTGTTCTCTTCTACTCCATTCTTTTCTGTTCTGCTCTATTATATATTCTATTCTATTCTATTAATTCTATCGTGTATATATCGTGTGTCTCCTCTACTCCATCTTTTCTGTTCTGCTCGATTCTATTTTATATTTTTTCTATGTCTATTCTATTGTGTTACTATATCGTGCTATTCCTTCTACTACATCTTTCTGTTTGCTCTGTTGTATATTCTATTCTATTTATTCTATTTTATTGTGGTCTATATCTGCTATTCTCTTCTACTCCATTCTGTTTCTGTTCTGCTCTATGATATATTCTATTCTTTTTATTCGATTTCTAGCTATGTCGGTATATATCGTGCTATTCTCTTCTAATCAATTCTTTATGTTATGCTCTATTATATATTCTATTCGATTTAGCGCATATAATGTATTATTCTGTTCGGAGGTACTATATAATTCCATACTATTCTATTTTACTCCAATGTCCTAATCTATATTATATACATTAATATATACTAATCTATTCTAATAATTCTATATTCTGATCTATTCGAATTCTAATGTGTTCTGCAAATCTCTGTTCTAAACAATCTAAATGTTCGTAAGACAAACTGAATTATTAAATATTCTGGTAAAAAAAAAAAAAATATATATAGATATATATATATATATTATAAAGCCAGCTCAAATAAAAACATAGGCCTCTGTCTACAGTAGTTTCTTGTGGTTGAGATTATTCTGCACCATTGGGGCCATTCTGACAGGAGAAATCTAAAAATAAATAAAGCTTGAACAAAGTTCACCTTTAAATAACCCATGGGTGAGAAAAATATTTGTATTATCTGCAGCATGTAAATTCCTTTAAAAGTAGAGCTGGTGCTTTATGTACAGCACAAGAAACTGTATAAGTAATAATAAATGATCAACATATCTATGTTTGATTTTTTATTATTTATTTGTATGAATTAACATTTCCGCAGCACGTTACTAGTGTTTAAAACGTCTAAAACGTATGAAATATGTAAGTGTTATGAGAATTAGCATTACAAATCGGATCAAGCTTGTATTTAATTATATGGTGTATATATATTTGAATAAATGAAGATGGGTTTGACCTCTCCATATAGAATCCAGTGACAGGTCTACTGCCAGCTAGCGAGCAGCAGAAGGATGCCTGGGTCAGAGATAATGTTTACAGCATCTTGGCAGTGTGGGGGCTCGGCATGGCTTACCGCAAGAATGCAGACCGTGATGAGGATAAAGCTAAAGCCTACGAGCTTGAACAGGTGACTGGAACTTCAAAACATCACCATCTGCTGTGGCGTTGTTCAGGAGCACATTGTCGTTGAGTAATGTAACAGGTTGTTGGATGATTGCTTCAACTACACACAACAAAAGTCTTTTGTTATGTGTAGTTGAAGCAATCGTGTATATACACACTACTGTTCAACGCTTTAGAAGTCAGTAAGATTTTTCAGTCTCTTATGCTCAGTAATTTAAGCCGTAATACTGTGAAATGTTACTATTTGAATATATTTTAAAATGTAATTTAATCCTGTGATGGCAAAGCTGAATTTTCAGCAGCCATTACTCTAATCTTCAGAGTCACATGCGCTGTTCGGGGAAAGTTCAAAAGAAACGAAAAGCCTTCAAACTTATCAAAAAATAAAATAAAAATAATTATAAAAATCTTACTGTAAATTTTGATCAGTTTAATATGTCCTTACTGAATAAAAGTATTAATTTCTTTAAAAAAAATCTCTTTGTGTACAGTATATTACATAAATATAGTTGTGTCTGGCAATTGTGTGCGCAAGTATAAATTTATACAGAATATTGTGCTGCTTGTTTATTTCCAGATGATATCAATACTTGTACTATTGACAGCATTTTGTTTTTCAGAGTGTGGTTAAGCTAATGCAGGGGCTGCTGCAGTGTATGATGAGACAGGTACGGCATTTAACTCTATGGTCTTGCTCATTTGTTATTCTAAACCCAGCTATATAGTTTTTATTCTTTCATTTATTCATCAGTTCATTCATTCTTGAGCTGACAACATAGCTCTCTGGCCTGGCTAAGCATGTGCATATATTACTGCAGGTGGCAAAGGTAGAGAAGTTCAAACACACACAGAGCACAAAGGACTGCCTGCATGCCAAATATCACACGCCTACCTGTGCCACAGTGGTTGGAGATGATCAGTGGGGGCACCTGCAGGTTGATGCCACTTCACTGTACCTGCTCACATTGGCTCAGATGACCGCCTCAGGTGAGACGAACAATCTATAGACTGGATAGTTCACCCAAAAATGAAAAATTTGTTCAATCAATTATTTAGTCACCCTTATGTTATTCCAAACCTTTATGACTTTTCCTTATTTGGAACACAAAACATGAAGGTGAATAAATGATTTTCATTTTTGGGTTAACTGTCCCTTTAAAGACCCCTTGAAATTTCTTGACCAGCACAGTTTTCTTTCCTGTGATTTTCTTGAAATCTCATGCGGGTTTTATGATTTCTGATATCAAATTATTTGCTGTTTGCTGTTTCTTGTCAGATGCAGGAGGTTTTAGGGGCTTTTTTATTCTAGAGCACATTTGATTGGACAAAAATTTGTATAGTAATCAAAATGGTCCATTTTCCTGAAAATGCCTGAAAATTTTTAAATTGTACATGTGGTAAAAACAAATTTGATAACTTTTAGGTGTACTTATAGCTAGGTCCCCACAGAATCTGTCCTTACAGAGATTTTCAGAAAACAGAAAACTATGCAGATTTCTGCCAAATTGAAATGGCTATCATTCACAAAGTTCTCTACATTACTCACGACTTGGTTTATTTACTACTTTGGTACACTTAAAAATGTTTTCAGCTACAAAGCATAGTTAGTACAGTTTAGCAATTCCATTCCACACAATTCTATAGATTTTCCCCCAAAACTAGAGCAGAATATGTGAAAATAGTCCACAGATTCTGTATAGATACCATAGATTTGCCTCAAAGTAAACACCATGGAATTGGAGTTTAGACTGTGCTGGTTGTGTTGTGGGGTTTCCTATATTTTAGCAACCTTTTTGATTATGACTGAAATTGCATCGCAGGTCTACATATCATATCTAACTTGGACGAGGTGGTGTTTATCCAGAACCTGGTTTTCTACATCGAGGCAGCGTACAAAGTGGCTGTAAGTTCTCATTGGTTTATCACGTTCTTAGTTAACAGTTACCGAACTGGCATCACAGCTCACACTCCCCTGCAGGATTATGGGATGTGGGAGAGAGGAGACAAAACCAATCAAGGAATTCCTGAACTAAACGGCAGCTCTGTTGGAATGGCTAAGGTAGGAGAGGCATCTGGTCTGGTTTAGTCACTCCGCTCATTCAGAAGTTGATTTTTGTTTGCTGTTCACATTGTTAGGCAGCTTTGGAGGCCATTGATGAGCTTGACTTGTTTGGAGCTCATGGAGGCCCAAAATCAGTGATTCATGTTCTCCCAGATGAAGTAGAACATTGTCAGGTAAATGAATCAATTAAATGTGTTTCGTAGTTGGTTATTATTTTACAGACCAGGGCTGCATTTCCGAAAAGCATCATTGGCACCATTGGTATATACTGTATGATCTACTTATGCTTACAATGGTTTTGGGAGATGCAGCCCAGGTTTATTCTTTAGTATTTAAGTCAGTGATTCACATTTAAGATTATATATTTTTTTCTCAATCAATAAAAGTTATCCATGATTTCCTGAGTCAAACATCTTGTTTCTCATTGTGTTTCTAGTCTATCTTGTGCTCCATGCTACCTCGAGCTTCCACCTCTAAAGAGATAGATGCCGGTCTGCTCTCTGTCATCTCCTTTCCTGCGTTTGCAGTGGAGGATGCCGATCTGGTCAACATCACAAAGAGTGAAATCATCACCAAACTGCAGGTACTGGGCCATTAAGGAAAAGGCTATAAGTACATGCAGAACATTTCAGATTTTTAATGAAATGTAATTTTACTACATTTTATTTTTATGGGAGAGCGAGAGTGTGTAAGAAAATGCTTTTTTTTTTTTAATTCCTCTTTTCGGGTGATTATATCTGGGGGGGGTGGGGGGTAATTAAAAATGGTCAAGCAACCAACTGCACCACTTGAGATAGAATGAGCCATGTATATTATATCATATTATTAAAAAACTTTGGAACTCTGCCAGATGGTGATGTTAAAATAGAGATGGGAGGACGAATTATATTTCAAAGGTGTAAGCTCACAAAACATTTGCATTATCTCTCAAAACCTTAGTGATGGAAATAATAGTTGGGAGGAAAAAAAAATGTCAGTGCTTTTTCAAGTGAATGCAAAGTTTCTCTGGGGAGGGCAACAGTTTTACAAGAGGGTGCAAAGATGCAAAAGTTTTGTGAGAGAATGCAAATGTTTTGAGAACGAACACAAAAACTATAAAAAAAAAAAGATGTCATAGTTCATTATCTTTCCCTTTAGAGCAGTCGTCACCAACCTTTTAGGACCAAGATCACTGACCCGGGCATTTATGAAAGACAAGATTAATATTGAAGAATTGATAGAAAAAGAATCCCAGATGCTGCTTCAAATGAGGCCTTTTACTAGTATTTTCATTGTGATTGCGGCGATCATAGTGAATCTTTTTTTTTTTTTTACTAGCAAATTGGATTCTGATACTGATTTTTAAGCAAATGTATTTATTGGCTATTTGCTTTATAACAAACAAACTGGCTTTAAACAAAAATATCTAGCCATTTGAAATTAGAGGCAAACCACTGAATTTTAATCATGATCTGCACGGGCAGTTTTTGATTTGATTTCGATTTCAGGATTTAAGGCAAAAACTAAATGGTCTGACTTTAGGTGTTATTTATTTATTTGCTACATAAAACATATGCACGAAACAAAAACAGCAGGTCTGAACGAGACGCACTCATCAGAGCACTGGGTTGCCAGGTTTTCACAATAAAACTAGTCCAATCGCGTTTCGAGGGGTGTTCCCTTGTAAAAATCGAATTCCGGGGGTAAAATTCACGTTTTTCGGTGGGGATCTAAAATAGTAAAATTCACATTCCATGGACTAAATATCACGTTATTGGGGTCGCTTCAACCTGCGGACATGAACAACAACCCACTGCAACAGTGTTAAGTAGCCCAATTCAGCGGGAAAACCGCGGACTTGGCAACACTGCTTATGAACCGACTGCAATATAGCGTTTTCTTAGTTACCGCTGTAAACAAAGTAGAGTTTCCATCAAAAATTTTCTCAAGACAGTTCCCTTCAGTGATACATTAATATAACCCCATAAATGTAATGCATTTTTGTACTTATTTTACTGTTATTTTCGGGATCTACTGGTACAGTGATAAAGATCTACCACGATCGACGGGTTGGCAACCACTGCTTTAGAGGCTACATGCATTTCAACTGTGGTTGCTATTTTTGTAACAACCTTAAAGGGATACTTCACCAAAAATGTACACTTTGGGTGAACTATCCCTTTAAGCAAATTTCAATCATTTTAGGGACGTTACGGCTGTTGTCGCTTTATCAGAGATGGATACAGGACCCCAAAAGAGGTAACCAGACACTTGATTTTACACAAAATAAGTGTTTTGTGGCTAATTCTCTTATAGTGTGACTGCATTCTATGTTTTTATGGTTGTGATAGGACCCCACTCGCCTTCACTATGATCCTGCTGAGCTGAAGCTCTTTGAGAAGATTGAATGTGAGTGGCCAGTATTTTGGACTTACCTTATACTTGATGGCATCTTCAATGAAGACAATGAGCAGGTACGAACAGGCCGTCCTATAAATCCTCACTTGTATTCTGAAAGCAGCAGAAATAACTCCCACTCATGGCCACATGGAGGCATTATGTAGTTATGACAGACGGCGTGTCATTCCTCAGGTGCAGGAATACAGAGAGGCTCTTGAAGGAGTTTTGATCAGAGGCAAACACGGGATTCGTCTGGTGCCTGAACTCTATGCTGTACCTGCTGACAAAGTGAGTTTAAACCAGTTTGTTACTCTGATCAATACCATGTACAGTTCATCAGTTTTCATCTGCAACAAATCATTCTGAATCTGCATGTACATTTATCACCTCAGATACTCCTTTTTGTTGCGCAAAGACACAATGTATACTGAATTATGCCAGTTCTGAAGATTAATTCAAGTTAAATGAGTGTTTGGACTCTGCTCAGTAACTGTGACACAAACAATCCTGGGTAAAATGTTTTGATCTGTTGCTCATCTGTGTGTTTATTTCTTGTTCAGGTTGAAGAGGAGTACAGGAACCCTCACTCTGTGGAGCGTGTGGCCGCTGGCCAGCTCCCACACATGTGGGGCCAGTCTCTGTATATCCTGGGCTGTCTGCTGGCAGAGGTACTAAAGCCTGGATCCACTTTCATATTAAACATGTTATACTGTAGATAATCAGATATGATGTCAGGTGTTGAAGCGCTACCTTTGGTGTCTTTGTTGATTAAGTGTACATGTGAAATGTCAAAACAGAGTAGTCCTAGTGTTTCTTAGGCAATCGTGTGTCCTTATATCTGCTTCTTTTACTGATATCTGGCAAATGGTTAATTTTAAATAGGGATTTCTGGCCCCTGGAGAGATTGATCCTCTGAATAGGCGATTTTCTAAAGAATTCAAGCCAGATGTTGTTGTGCAAGGTTTGTGAATATTATTGATTAAATTTTTTTTTTTTAATGAGGAATATAGACAGTCAAACCAGCTATTCAGAAACAGACTTATTTGTACCATATATCACCTTTTGAATTTCTGTAATTTTTTTTATTGGAAAAAGCATGTGGCAGATTTTTAGAAATATGTTTTGGCCAAACTCAGGCACTTATGCTAATGCTCAATTACAGTATAACTTGATAACTAACTAAGTTGTAATAGCTTTTCAACAAATGTAACAAGATATAAAGTACTAAGAGATATTTGAGAAACAAAGAGATGTTTTCTCACCAAAACATGCAACTTTCTGGAAGACTACATTTATAATGGAAAGAATGTGGGTTGAATCCCAGTGAACACAATACTGCAAAAAAAAATTTTTTTTGAAAGATTTTGGTTAAAAAAATAATAAACTCAATATATAAGAATTTATATAGTATGTTTCATTTATATGAAACTATATAGTATGTTTTGCATCTATAAAAGTTTGGAGTTTAATATCGTTTTAATATTTTATATTAGGGGATATGAAAATCTACCACAGTAGGAATGAGTGTGCTGGTTGTGTTGGGCTGAAGTCCATTTAAGGAGCAGATTCAATTTATTACTAGAAGCTCAATTTTGAATTTGATCTTGACACTATAATTTGCTAAACAGAGAAGACTGACCTTTTTTTCTGTTTAGTGAGTGTAGTGGCTGAGTCAGTGCAGATCCAGCAGCTGCTGAGGGATCAAGGGATTGAGGTTCAGACCATCTCTGACGTTTCGCCCATCCGGGTCATGCCAGCTCGCATCCTGAGCCACATTTATGTGAAACTGGGTAAGTGTTCAGATTCACCATGACTAACAGGACAGAGCCAGACCGTGTAAACAAAGTCTACATCTGTAAAACTGCATTTAGAAGAAGGTCTTGAAGGTTCTGGGATACAAAATTGAATTCAAACCGGTTCCTTTTTCCACTGCACAGGTAACTGTAAAAAGCTGAATCTGAGTGGGCGACCGTACAGGCACATTGGTGTCTTGGGAACTTCAAAGTTTTATGAGATCAGAAATAGTACTTACACATTCACTCCACAGGTAAATAAAAAAGATCTCACATGGAAGTATTTTATAGTAGAAGACCTACTCTACAAAAAAATATATGTACATATATACTGTAAAGTCTAAAAAAGCATTATAACAATATATTTTTCCCATAGTTCATTGACCAGCATCACTTCTACTTGGCTCTGGATAACCAGATGATTGTGGAGATGTTGCGAACAGAGCTTGCTTATCTCTCGTCCTGCTGGCGGATGACTGGAAGACCTACCCTCACGTTCCCTATCACACCGAGCATGCTGGGTAAAACTTCTCGTACGATGGAAGATATTGCACTATGCACAAATTAATATGAACAGTTTCTTTCTTTCTATTATTGGGCCAGTTGAGGAGGGTGACAGTATTGACCCCTGTATCCTCTCTATCCTCCGGAAGCTTCAAGATGGCTACTTTGCGGGTGCAAGGTCAGAAAAATTGTGTCAGTAACAATAAAAAGAGTTAGAGTATGATGTTTGAGACACGAATATGGTTTATTTGACATCGCAAATCCCTTTGTTGTTTAGGGTGCAGATGGCAAACCTCTCCTCATTCCTCACAACCTCCTTCCACACCCAGCTCAGCTTCTTGGATGCTGACTCTGAAGAGAATCTGCTAGAGGAAGAGGAAGAAGAAGAGGAAGAGAGTTTTGGGTCCTCAGGTATCCATACTGACTTGCATATAGCTGCTTTGGAAAGCATCTCTCCCCCAAAAAATAAATGTATACATACCCTGCTGAAAACCAGAGTTTTCAGAGCAGATTAAGTGTTGATGGTTCAAGGTTGATTTATGCTGGTTATTGTTGGCCAAGCTGATGGACCAGAATGGTCTTTCTTAGGGTACCATTTCAGCAGTGTTGTTATTGCTAATTAAACATCTTTCGGATGAGACGGATGAGACCGAGGTCCTGACTCTCTGTGGTCATTAAAAATCCCATGGCACTTCTTGTAAAGAGTAGGGGTGTAACCCCGGTGTCCTGGCCAAATTGCCCCCCTGGCCTTTGTCAATCATGGCCTCCTAATAATCCCCAACCACTTGATTGGCTCTATGACTCTCTCTCCTCTCCACCTGTAGCTGGTGTGTGGTGAGCGCACTGGCGCCGTTGTCCTGTGGCTGCCGTCGCATTATCAAAGTGGATGCTGCACACTGGTGGTGGTTGAGGAGAGACCCCCCCACATGATTGTAAAGTGCTTTGGGTGTACAGCAATACACAATAAAGAGCTATATAAATGCATCATCATTCATTCATTCATTCATAAACTATTAAAATTAATAAAATAAATATGCGAAAAGTAAACTTACAAAACGTGAATAAAAATTTGGCATTGGCAACTGAAATAAAATAAGTTGAATTTGAAGTATTAATTAAATGAAAGTAAAACTTAATAAAAAGCCTATATAGACATTATATAAAAAATTAAACTAATAAAATGACAAAAGCACATTACTTGACAGATTTTTTAATAAAAATAAAAATATGATTATTAGAGTTAAAATAAAAATAAAAGCTAACTCAAAATATGAATAAATACGATAATATAAATAATTCTAAAATAACACTGTTATATATTAGATATCCACTGATTTAAAAACTGATTAAAGATTTGTTTTTATATTTAAATTGCCTACACTCACTTAAATAGCACTGTGAAATGTAATGTTTAGCAAATATCAAAGTGAATATCTATTTTTTATACTCTACATTATTGTGATGCCTAAATTCACTTGTAGCATTTAATATGATTGATTTTAGTTTTTATTTTGAATTACTTCAAAATAGTGTTGAATTTTACTAATCATTATCATCCAGAATTTAGATATCTGCATCTCTATTCCTGATCTTGTTGGTTAAGCTAGTTAATAAGTCTACTGGGGACACCAGCATCCAAAAATGATAAAGTGGTGGTTTGTTTTCCCGCAGGAGGTTCAGGACACATGTTTGACCAGTATCTCACAGATCTATTGCACAGCACTGCTACAAAATGCCATCTTCCTCCCATCCAGAGGGGGCAGCACCACGTTTTTAGTGCTGAACACACCACCAGGGACATCCTTTCTTTCATGGCCCAGGTTCAGGGCCACAACATGCCCAGTAAGCCCTCAAGGCCGATCGTTAATAGTTAAGTGAATTTCATGCTTTCTTTTAGAGTACGACTAGTCATCTCATTCTGTTATGTTTTTCAGAGCCTTCCATGTATTTGCCTGTTGTCCCCATCATGAGCAAACACAGGAAGTCTCTCAATCTGCTGGATGTTCCTCAGCACAATGTTTCTCATCGCACCAAGGCAAGTCTCCACACTCCAGTATAAAGTGAAAAAATGAAATAAATGGCCCATTGTTTTGATTCATGTCTGTTTTTGTCTGCACACACAATCTAGGCCGATAGCGTTGACCTGCACTTGCCACGTGATTCTCATGGGAACACAGACTTTGCCTATCTGGTCAATCAGCTAAAGCATTGTCCAACCCTTCAGGACCAGGCAGATATCCTCTATGTCCTCTATGCTATGAAGTGAGAACCTTTGTACAAATTGACTGTGCATATCCATTATAATTTATTTTATAAGCCATTTTTTATCAAAGTCAAAAAATCAATCATCAATGTGTTTAGGGGTTCAGATTGGATAGTAAATCTGTCAGGACAAGGAGAAGCAACTGTTCGCTCCCTGCTGGAGGAGCTGTATGTTCGGGCAGGAGCGTGTAAGGAATGGGGCCTCATCCGCTACATTTCAGGCATCCTGAAGAAAAGAGTGGAAGTCCTTGCTGAGGTGAGACCCCATATCTATCCGTGCTTGTTTGATAAACAACAGACACTTTTATGTTTCTTGGTTGATTTTGTTTAATAATTAAAACTTAAATATTTAGAATTTAGACATTTTAAAACTTTAAATGTTTGTTATATTATAATTCAGAAGTGTGGAGTCAGATTTTAGTAGAAGGTTGCATTTATTTGATCAAAAATACAGTAAAAACAGCAATATTGTGAAATATTAGTACAAATTAAAGGGATAGTTCACCCAAAAATGAAAATTAGCCCATTATTTACTCACTCTCAAGCCATCCTAGGCGTATATGACTTCCTTCTTTCAGATGAATCCAATCGGAGTTATATTAAAAATGGTCTTTGATCTTCCAAGCTGTTTAATAATGGCAGTCAGCGGGTGTTGCAGTTCATCAGTCCAAAAGAAGACTTTAAGTATCACTTTAATCAAGCTTGTGCCAACAGTTGAACACGGAAGCAGTTCCGGGCGGATGACGTATGATGTTGGCGATGCGCCGGTGAGTCTCGTGAAAACCACAGTTTGTTAACAGGAGCAAAGGAAGCAAAGTTTCCTTACGTTAGCAAAGAAAAACCAGTCTCCTCTTTGCTTATATCAAAATCCTCTGACGTTCTTCTTTACAAATCTCGTTTTGTACTTCTAATTATTGACCGTTGTTTTGTTTTGATCTCTCAGCTGCGCTTCCGCGTGTGTCACTTCTGAGCGGTGCATGCGCAACACTGACCTCATACGTCATCCGCCGGAACTGCTTCTGTTTACAACAGTGAGCGCAAGCTAGATTAAATTGATTATTACGTTTTAAATAGGGTTATTTTTCTTACACACCAAAAAACGCATCCTTTGATGCACCCTGGAGCCGTTCGTAGGCACTTTTTATATGGTGGAGGACGCTTAGGAAATCTTTGGACGTAACTGCAAAACCCGACTGAGTTGCCGTTTTGAAACAGCTTGAAGATCCCCCAAAGCCATTTAATATAACTTTGATTGGATTCGTCTGAAAGAAGAAAATCAAATACACCTAGGATGCTTCGAGGGTGACTAAAACACAGGCTAATTTTAATTTTTGGGTGAACCAACCCTTTAAAATAACTGTTTTCTATTTTATATATTTTAAAATGTAATTTCATTCTGTGATAGCAAAGCTGAATTTTAGCTTTTTATTACTCCAGTCTTAAGGTCACATTGCTACTTCAAAAATCCTTTATATGCTATTTAGCTGCTCAAGAGAAACATTTTCGTTCTTATTAATCAATGTTGAAAACAGCTGGCTGCTTACTATTTTGTGGAAAACCGTTTATTTTTTTTTTACGGTGATTCTTTGATTAATTCGAAAGTTCAAAGACATTTATTTAATATAGAAATTTATTTTAAAATCGAAATATATTGTAAAATTAGTTTTATAGTAATTTTTCAAGGTCTATACTAAATTGTCTTGGAAAATTTTTTCATAATTTTTTACAACTTTATCCTTTAAATTGAAAGTGTCTAAAATATTTTAAAACAAAAATATTAGATTTATAACATTATGATAATCTAAACCAAAGAAAAATATGTATTTCAGGCTTAACTCTCAGTGGCAGCAATTTTACCTCTAATAATGTTTGTGTGTGTGTGTGTGTGTGTGATGTTGTGTGTGTGTGTGTGTAGGGCATGCACACAGGCTTGCACAGAATGATTTTCCCATAATAAAACCAGCTGGCCAGGGGGTCTTCCGCCCGAACCCAGAGGAGAGGTCATCACAAGTGAAGTGTCTTTAGTTATGCATAGTCATTTTAGTCAATTTATTTGTTAAATCATTATTTTTTTTTATAAAGCAATAATTTTTATATTCTCCTTTTACTTAACCGATTCTCTTATTTTTAGTCCTCTTCCTCCTGAAGAACTGATTAGCTTGATTTATGAGGCCAGTGGACAAGACATCAGCATTGCTGTCCTCACACAGGTAGTTGTAATTTTAAGCCTTCAAGTTATGTTGCTATCTTCCACCGTTCTATTAAATTGACTTATTAAACTTCTGAACTCAGGAGATCATGGTGTATCTGGCCATGTATGTGCGCTCTCAGCCGTCTCTGTTTGGAGACATGCTGCGTCTGCGCATTGGGCTCATCATGCAAGTGATGGCTACAGAACTTGCTCGCAGTCTACACTGCTCAGGTACAGCCAATCAGAGTTTTGGTTCTACAATGTAAATCTTTATTATTTGCTTACATTAAGTGCAATAAATCTGTCCATGTAACATCTACAGGTGAGGAGGCATCAGAGAGCCTGATGAGCCTCAGTCCTTTTGACATGAAGAATCTCTTACATCACATCCTGAGCGGGAAAGAGTTTGGTGTAGAGAGGAGCAGTGAGTATCAATCAACCTTATTTTTTTATGCTCTTTACTCCAGTGAGTATTTCTTTGGGTTTTTAGGTGTAATTTTTATCGTTTTATTTTTTAAAGTAATTTTCTGTACTATATGTACACGACGGTTCAAAAGTTTAAATTTTATGTTTTAGAAAGAAGTCGCTTGTCTCACCAAGGCTGCATTTATTTGAAAAAAAAAAAAAAAAAAAAAAAAAAAAAAAAAAAAAAAAAAAAAAAAAAATATATATAATATATATATATATATATTAGATATATATATATTATATAAGATAATATTTAAAAATGATGTAGTCTTACAGAAGAGTAAAAAAAAGACTAAAAGGTAATGAGAATTTTTTTACCAATGTGAGTTAACGTCAGAATTGTGAGAGATAAACTTGCAATAGTTTTTTTCCCCCCAACTCAAATAATGTGTTTATATCTCGCAATTCTGAGAAAAAAATTATTGAGTGTATTCTGCAATTCTGAGAAAAAAAACGCAGTTCGGAATTGCAAGATGTACAAACTTTTTTCTCAGAATTGCGTGATATAAACTCACAATTATGAGTTATAAAGTAAGAATAGCGGGATTATAAACTTGTGCCAATAATGCTAAAATAGTCAAGCGGACTCTTTTCTTGCAAATTTGGTTGTATCTTGCAATTAATAAAAAAAAGTCGGAATTACAAGATGTAAACTCGCAATTTAGAGAAAAAAGCCAGAATGGTGAGATAAAAACTCTCAATTACCTTTTTTTATTTTATTTTTTTATTCAGTGGCAGAAACGGGCTTCAATATATTCCTGTGATGGCACAGGTGAATTTCAGCATATTTGTGTGATATGCCTTTTTTTCAGGATTCTTTGAAAAATAGAAAGTTCAAAAGAACAGTATTTATTTGAAATGGAAATCTTTTGTAACAAATGTAACTGTCCCTTTGATCAAATGAATGCATCCTAGCAGAATAGCTACAAAAATATTATTTTAAGATTTCTGTGCAGTTAATTTAAAAAGAGGTGTGATGTGGCTACTCTTGTTGTGTGGTTTGTTCTTCAATAATCACTCTGTATTGTGTGAAAGTGCGTCCGATTCAGTCTTCAACCACCAGTCCTGCCATCTCCATCCATGAGCTTGGACACACAGGGGCCACCAAGACAGAGCGCACGGGCATCAGAAAACTCAAGACTGAAATCAAACAGGTGGAGTGAAAGAGGAGACTGTAAATTATTTATCAAATGTTTTGCAAATTGTGATATTTTTACAGATTTCCTCACTATTGTACCTTAAATGGCTTTTATATTATTTTGTTTTCAGCTCGATGACTCCAGACCCCTGAGTGTGGGTTGAGTTTGTAATATTGGCATGCTGTGCTAATACTGTAGAATAGCTTTTTTGTGCAGAGCCCATTCTGTCTAGTGGTCACAGCACATTTGTCGAGACCATGAAACCAGTATTAGCATGAAAATTCTGAGTAATCTTCAGTTTGCCCATATCATACACATCTTTTTTTAGTCATATGAAGCATCTTTTTGACTGTGAAGGTGATAGTTTTTCATGTTAATGTCTCTCTGTATGATTGATGTCTCAACTGTTCGTTCATCAGAAATACTTTCCATTTTTGTCCATTTTTAAATGTTTATATGCTCTGCTTTTATTCTCATAGATATTTACCAGCAGTCATTCCATCAGCAGTAATTTCACATCCCCTCGTTCCACGGTAACTTGCAGAAAAACCAAAACCCTCTCTACTAACACCTCCTCTCCACTGTCGAATACTATTTTTTTTACACAAGTCAGTTCAGAAGATTAAAAATCATTTTAACTTGGAAGGGTGGATTCAGTTCATTGGTACTCAATAAATATAAATTTAATCTAATGACATTTTTCAGTGCCTCAGATTAGTTGACTGATTTGAAATGGGACAAACTTACAGCCATAACAGCCAATTAATATTTCTAACGTGTCTCAAGTCAGTCTTGTCTTGTTGTGGTCATTTCACTCTCTTAGCATGGGCTGACATTATAACATCTTAGCTATGTTTGTCATAGTTTCTGCTTACTAAACCTGAAGCATGCTTTTAAGTGTGTTATATGTGCTGATTAGTGCCACTAGTCCCACTAGTCAAAATTTTACCTCATATCTTTATGATATACTGACAATGCAAATGTGTGCGTGTCTGTAGCGATGCAGCAGCCCCTCCACTCCCAGCGGGATGCTGTCTCCGACTGGTACAGGAGACTCACACCTGCAGTGGGAGGAGCGCCAGGGCCAGTGGCTGAGGAGACGCAGACTGGATGGGGCCATAAACAGGGTTCCCATGGGCTTCTACCAGAAAGTCTGGAAGATTCTCCAGAAATGTCATGGCCTCTCCATTGCTGGATATGTCTTGCCTTCCTCCACCACCCGTGAGGTGCATCCACCTATGTGTATATATGTCTATATCTCTTATAATATATTATCCTACTATAAATATTAGATTGCATAACATTGAATTGAACCTCTTATTGAACTATATATACAACAGCTAAAAATATGTGACCCTGGACCTCAAAACCAGTCATAAGGGTCAAATTTTTAGAAATTGAGATTTATACATCTGAAGCTGAATAAATAAGCTTTCCATTGATGGATGGTTTGTTAGAATAGGACAATATTTGGCCGAAATACAACTAATCTGGAATCTGAGGGTGCAAAAAAATCTAAATATTCGCCTTTAGAAAATCGCCTTTAAAGTTGTCAAAATTAAGTTAGCAATGCATATTACTAATCAAAACTTAAGTTTGATAATATTTCCGGTAGGAAATTTACAAAATATCTTATGGAACATGATCTTGTTCTGTGCTAGTGGTTATAGAGCATTGCGTTAGCAGCGCAAAAGGTCGTGGGTTCAATTCCCAGGGAACACACATACTGGTAAAATATTTATAGCCTGAATGCACTGTAAGTCGCTTTGGATAGAAGTGTCTGCCAAATGCATCTATGATATTAATTACATTAGTATATTTACTTAATATCCTAATGGTTTTTGGCATAAAAGAAAAGTCGATAATTTTATACCCCTGCTACTTATGACTGGTTTTGTGCTCCAGGGTGGCACAGATTGGGGTCGGCAAGGGGATGCATTAAATTGATCAAAGTGACAGAAATTATTTCACATTGGTTTAAACAAAAAAAACTAAAAAATTGCTGATCTTTTGAACTTTCTATCTAAAATCTTAATAATTTTTTTAAAGGGGTCATATGATGATTTTTTTTAAAGATAATTATTTTGTGTATTTGTAACAGAATATGTTGACATGCTTAATGTTCAAAAAACACATTATTTCAAATACTGTACATTATTGTAGTATGCCCCGCTTCTCTCAAACGCTTCATTTTCTACAAACTCCCTCCTTCCGACAAGCACAGTCTGCTCTGAATGGCCAGCTGACCCAGTGCATTGTGATTTGGCCGAACACCGCAAGCACTCGACAGAAATGTAACGCCCCTTCCCATAATCGCGAGCTTCATCTTTCAAATAAATGTAAAGACCGAGCCTGAAAGGGGAACAGAGTCCGTGACAGACACAGTGATGAAGCTGGAATGTGTTTGCAGTACACAAGCCACAGCTAAGACAGCTGACTCCACTGTGATCTCTATCTCTCACTCTCTGTCACAAACCCACTGCGCAAGCCACCGCACGCACACGATGCGCAAAACCGGCATGTGAACAGTCAATAGCAACTACGTAAATAATAAAAAAAGCTTAGCAGTAGCTGTGATTAAGAGCGCCAGAGGATTGTCATAGCAAAGTCAGAATTCCTTCCTCTCCTCGGGCACGAAACGGTCGTTCCATTTAAAATGCATGCGCTTCTGTTGTAGGGATCTTAAAGATTCTAAATGCATCTTACTTCGGCAACGGCCAAATCAAGTGTGCTTTTGCTTCGCTTAGAAAAACACGCAGTTATCCCTGACATGCGCTTCCCGCACAACTGCGGTTCCTGAACCACGCATTCTTCTTTGCGTGCACATTTGGCGGCTTATGCTATATTTTCCACATATTGAGCAGCTAGTGTTTTAGACCGGCCGTTTTAGGGGGGGGGCGTGCAGAGTCTTCAACTTTGATAACGAATATCTCCTTTGGTTTTGAGACTCTTTAGTCTTTGCAACTAGGGATCTTAATATGCACAATCAGTTGTAACCACTCAAAGAGAAAGGAAAAACTTGAAAATCGATTCAGATGGACCCTTTAGCCGCCAGCCGGTTTCCAAAATAATAAGATGAAGACATGTTTTCTTGAGGAATAATTTCTAAAGGATCGTGTGGCATTGATGACTGGGGTAATGGCTGCTGAAAATTAAGCTTTGCCATCACAGGAATAAAATAAATTTTAAAATATATTAAAACAGAAAACAGTTACCTTAAATTGTAATAATATTTTTAACATATGACTAATTGTTACCTAATTTGATCAATAAATGCTCGCTTGGTGGAGCATCTTTCAAATGTCTTCAAGAAAAAACCTCTAACCTACCCCAAACTTTTGAAAATGTGTATATATACAGTTGTACTATCCAAACTATATACATGAAACCTGAAAAAGGTTCGTTCTTCAAAAATTTAAAATTCTGTCATTATTACTCACCTCATGTCATTCCAAAACCTTCGTCTCTTTGCAGACAAAATTATGATATTTTTGATGAAATCCGAGGGCTTTCTGACCCTCCATAGACAGCAAACTACCACGTTCAAGACCCAGAAAAAAGTAAGGACAGCATAAAAAGGCATGTGAAATCAGTTGTTCAACCTAATTTTGCGAAGCTCGAGAATACTTTTTGACAAAGAAAACAAAAATAAAAATTATCAACAATTCTTTCTCTTCGTGTCAGATGTCGTGCGTGTTCAAGAGGAGCCATGACTCATGCGTGTGATGCTGCTGACGCAGGAGACGGCGTTCTGACGTAGAACAGATGGTTGGCTGTGCCCTTGTTTGAAAAGAGGAATGTACACGCAGCAGTCGTGGTACTGTCATGAACGACGTCAATTCTGGACAGGAAGAGAATGTTGAATAAGGTATTTTGGGTTTCTTGAAAATTACGGTTGAACCACTGAAAGTCAGATGGACTATTTTAAAGATGTCCTTACTAACTTTCTGGGCCTTGAACATTACAGTTGCGTTGCCGTCTATGCCGGGTCAGAAAGCTCTCGGATTTCATCAAAAATATCTTAATTTGTGTTCTGAAGATGAACAAAGGTCTTACGGGTTTGGAACGACATGAGGGTGAGTAATTAATGACAGAATTTTCATTTTTGGGTGAACTATCCATTTAACTTAATTTTCCTTTAAATACCCATAACCATGAGTTGTTATCTGTGTGTATTATTGTAGATGACGGAAGGAGAAATCAAGTTCGCAGTGCACGTGGAGTCTGTACTGAATCATGTCCCACAGCCTGAGTACAGACAGCTGCTGGTGGAGGCCATTATGGTGTTGATCCTTGTAGCTGACATGGAGATTCCCAGTATTGGGGGAATTATTCACATCGACCGCATTGTTCACATGGCCAACGATCTTTTTCAACAGGATCAGGTATCATCATGCATATGCTGTTATATATAATCATATGATGCTCAATTGGTATGTTCACATGTATGTGCACACCTGCCTGTTATTACGATTTTTCCCATTTTAGCATAATGTAATGTCATCGAAACTATGAAATAACACAAATAGAATTATGTACGGATGAAAAAGGTTAAACATATCAAAACTATCTCAACTTCATCAAAGTGTGCCTGTTTTGTGTAGATTCCAATTTTGCACATCTGGACATTATGTCTCATGTGTTTTTATTTCAGAGATCCAGCGGGGCCAATGAGTATTTGTTGGAGAAAGATCCTGCCACAGGAATCTGTAACTTCTTTTTTGACAGTGCTCCTAGTGGCAGCTACGGTACTATGACTTATCTTTCCAAGGCTGTGGTCACATATGTTCAAGACTTCCTGCCAAGCAGCAGCTGTCTAATGCAGTAACGACTGCAGTTCCCAGAAAACCAGTGACCTTCAGGACGGATCTATGACCGGTTTTATTAAATCTAACAAAAACAAAATAATCAGTTGGCCTTAGTTCAGTAGCAAAGGACAAGCATCAACAGGGAAGCCACTAAAAAACACCACAGGATATGTTGTGAAGCTAACAGACTGCAGGAAATGGACCACTGTGCCATTCTGTGTTTTAAAGGGATAGTTCACCCAAAAATGAAAATTTGATGTTTATCTGCTTACCCCCAGGGCATCCAAGATGTAGGTGACTTTGTTTCTTCAGTAGAACACAAACAGAGATTTTTAACTCAAACCGTTGCAGTCTGTCAGTCATATAATGGCAGTGGATGGCAATCACGGCTTTGAGAGTCATAAAACATACACAAACAAAACCAAATTAAACCCTGTGGCTCGTGATGATACATTGATGTGTAAAGACACAAAACGATCGGTCTGTGCAAGAAATTGAACAGGATTTATATAGTTTTTTACCTCTGATTATCACCGCAATGTCTGAACTGTCCTGAGCGCCTTCACCTCTTCTTCTTCAGCCTGTGCGCCAGGCGTCGTCTTCTTCTTCTTGCTTTACGGCGGATCACAGACTTATAAGTGCATTACCGCCACCTATCTCTCAACTGGACATTGGACACTCCAATTGAGACTGCAACGGTTTGAGTTAAAAATCTCAGTTGGGTTCTACTGAAGAAACAAAGTCACCTCCATCCTGGAGCCCTGGGGTAAGCAGAATATAACACGTTAATTTAAGAACTGAACTGCAAATTAATAATATAAATACATATAAATATGTAATTTCAAACCAAAAAGAACAAAATTTACATGATTTTTGTAATGATTTTATTTTATTTAAATTGGTGCTTCAATTGTGTGTCTATAGAGCACTTATAGTTTGATCTGTACCATGTCTCTAGTTAAACAAAACAAAAGGCTGTGTTATATTACTGTAAGCTTTGAGACTTAACATTATCCTATACATTGTTATTACATTATAAAACTACTCTGAAATGTGTTATTTAACAGGTGTTTCTTATTTAAAGAACCATACAATACAAAATGTAATGCCTCATAAAAGTCATATGTAAAATTAACTTATAATCTGTTCTTTGCATGCAAACATGCAACATTCTAACTCGTGGCAAAGCCAAGCATGTGCAGTTCTATAGACTGGCAAATCATGCATTTGAATCATTTTTTAGTGATTTGTTTTTTTTTTCAGGTGAAAACAAAGGTTAAAATCAGAATTGGTTTTTGTTCATTTCATAGAGGTCAGTTAATGAAGAAAATCAAGAGAACTTAGCTTGACTAAATACATTTGTTAGAGAAAATGTTGTACGTTTTGCTACAGGTTTCAATCTAAGACATTTGAAGAGCAAAAGGGCATTTGAAATTGTCTTCATTTTGGACAATGTAGAGATGTCGAGTGTGCGAGTTCTGGCTGTCTTTATTTCATTTTGTCCTGTTGTTTCTCATGTTTATGACAAATTACTACTTTTGAAGGAAAGTACTGTATTTTAGTCTCCATTAAGCATTTGTATGACCACAGACAAATAAACTGTAATTACTACATCTAATTAATCATGACTTTTCATGGCCGTATTTTCTGTTTGTTGTTGTTGTTGTTTTAATGTTATAATGTGACATGGGACATACAAAGTGTGATTATTTAAAAAATCTTAACTTAAACAAGTTCAGCATTATGTGTGTCTTCAGAGAACTGAATATAATACCTTTACCCAATACCTTGTGATTTAATTTTTGAACTAGGTAAAAAAAAAAAGTTCACCGAGAAACTTAAATCATAGAATTTTGAGATTTGAAGGCAGACTGACCCGACTGATGGGAGCTTGAAAGCTCTAGGAGTAAGAGTCAGAAATGTTAGTGTCAGAAAAAGATTAATTTAAGGTTTAACCCTCAAGCATCCTTCGTATAGCAGCCCTTAATTTGTCCTTCATGGACAAATTTGGGCACGAAGGTCTCAGCTGTGATCCCGATTTTTTCTTCTTCAATAAATGTCACATCACTGTCTTCGATAAAATAAAAACGATCAATTTATGCAGTTTTTTGTGTGATTTTTTTGTGTTTTTTGAATTTATTTACCCCTAAAAGTACCATATTTTTAATGTAAAATATGTGTATTTTTGTTATACTTAATATTTCTTATACTTAAAGAAAATCAATCCAGTAAGTTTAGACAGCCAAAACCTAAAATTCTGGTGACATATGATGGTATAAAAATATAAAAATATCAATAGCCACTATATGGTTGTAGTACTCTGTGGCTGCATATAGGCTGAAATCAATAAACCACTGTTGTAATGAACTTAACCTCTTAAGTTTTAGATTTTATCGCAAGTTAAAAGTGTAAAAAAAAATCATTAAAAAAAACATTAGTGTTGGGTGAGACTATACAAAGATGCCAAAATATGCTTACAGACAAATCTGACCATGCTATAAGGAAAAGACAAAGTAGGAGACAGAGTAATAAAAAAACATCACATTTCAATAACTCAAAAAAGTAAATTGGAACCAAATTATTCCAAACAGGTAAGAATAAACAATAAACCTGCATGTTTCACATTTTTTTGTTGTTGTTGACATTTTCATCAACCAATCTTGCAGAAGACTTTGATCTGATTTTGAAGTGTGTGTGTGTGTGTGTGTGTGTGCACAGTGGCACAAAAAAAGCTCAGTCATGGTCTCATTCAGTTCTTTTTTTCTTGTAAGTGTCAGAGACTGTTTTTATTCGACAAAATAAAAACATTTTTTAAACTTCATAGGCTATTTCAGTGCTTTGTATAGACTCACCCCTTCATTTATGTGTATATATGATCTGCATTGTGTTGGATTTATTGATTTTTGTTGGACAAATAAAAAAAAATGCTTTGAATTTTAGTATTTCCCATTCATTTCCTATGGGTGCCCATCTTTTGGCACGAATGACAACTTTTTCAAACACTTAACTTTGTTGAATCGAGTCCTCTTTTTTGTGTGTGTTCAGGTGGCAAATTTACGAAAAGTAGCCAAGTCTTGAACCGCTCAGATTAAGGAGAGTATTTAAAAAAACTGATTTTGCCTAAATGTTGTGCTTTCTGGAGGCTAACATTATTTAAAATTAGCCTGCAGCGCCCCCTTATGGCTGCCCCAGCTGAACTACAGTTTCCGGTCGGTGATAGATCGCGCGAGGCTTGGCTCAAAAAAGTGATCGCGCGCGAACAGCCCTGTGCTACGGTACTGAGGTAAACAGAAAACTGCGGATCCGCTTCGTTCGAGCTCGGGTTTAAAGCGATGGACATGTTGGACATGTTATTACAGCAAACAGACTATCGACATTTCGAGAGAGAGTAAGAAATATGTGTTATCGTTATTCAAAGAGTGCCATTGCTTCACGAGACAGTCAGGCAAATCAAAACGAACAACGTGACCTTACAAATATAACGTTACATTTTTCGAGTAAAAGGACGAAAATATGCTATTTGTGAGGAGACTGTTTAATTAACACATTACACACAATCCTATTACTTAAGTTATTTGAATTAATGTTTCTTCAGCAGAGAGCTGAAGACATCTCAGTAACGTTACACTATGTAACTAACGTTAGTAACGTTAAGCTGCTTCTCTAGAAAGAATTATTGGGCATTAGTGAATCAAATGTGCTAGTTTTTATTTATTTTGTCTAGATTTGTGACCAGAACTGTAGTGACTAATTAGTTATGAAACAAACTGCGATTTAGTCATTGATGGCTATTGTTTTCAGGGCAAATTATCACTACCTCACTAACTTACCTCCAAGACAAGAGTCAGGATTCTGCAGTGAGGTAGAAATCACTCAAGTCAAAAAACATGATCTAAAGAGGTCTTTTGCTTAGTAACTTGCATATGATGTTGTTTGCATATAAATTGTTTAATTTTTCTAATTCTCCATCAAGGTGAACATCTTGGTTCTCAGGGAGGTTACTACCAAATCTGTCTCTATGAAACTGCGGCGCAGCACAGTCCTGAGAAGCCGACGGCTTCATCAGCGAGAACATGTGAAGGACTCTGAGAGCATCTCTGTGGTGTTGAGTGACACTGACTCTAGTCAGTCAGACAGTGTGGAAGAAATAAAAGATCATCTGTCTGTTATTCGTGATCTGAAGCGGCCAGTAAGGAAGAGTAGAGCTAGTTCATCATATCGCGTGAGAAAAGAAGATGAGAGGCCGCTTTCTGTTGTGGAACCACAACATGGGATGGTTCAGAAGATCTCCCTGGCTCCAGGTGCAATGGCTGAGGACACTCTAGAGAAACTCAGGTTTAGGGCTAATACCTCTGAGACCAAGATCGAGATTGAGTCTATTTTGGACGAATCCGGTACTGATTTCACAGTGCAATCGGGTCCCAGCTCACCCTGTCGTCCTGTCAATACTGTAAGATGCAGAGAATGCGAGAGACTTTTCGCCAAGATGAGAAAACAGCCCACCCCGGAAAAGAAAAGCAGAGATACAGGTAAATATTTCAGATGTGCTGTTTGTAGAAATGATACTCTAAGTGATTACCATAAAGCTCGTAATATAAAGCACCTGTTGTCGTTTTACCAAAAATATTTTTTGGTACGTTTTTGTGTATTAGATCCAGCATCTTTATCTTGTGACGTGTGGGTTCTGCTTAAGAAGTGGCACCCTCAGAGACACCGTCATCGAGAGAAGGGGTATGGTATCTTTTACATTAATATAACACTGATAATAAGAAGACTTACAGTAGAGTAGAGCTATGTTTATAGAAAGCCCAGAAGGTTTTTTTTTTAGGAACTCATTGGTCTTAGGCCTCATTGAACTTATGCACTTCAGTAATAACATTTTTTTTAAAAAGAATTGTGGATAATTTTGGCTGTGTTCACTAAAAAATACTGAGGTGCATTAGCTCAGATCAATGAGCCATAAACATTTTGAATCAATTCAAAAAAGAAAAAAACAAAACAAAAAACAACAACCTTTGACCGGGAGTATCATATAACCAGGTGGGGAAAAAATTCACAGAAAAGTACAAGAATTATCAGCAAAGTCAGTAGATTTTAGTCCAGTACAATTACATTAGCATTTTCAGGAAAAGAAGAACCTTTCTGGGTCAAAATAACTGCATTACAACGTTTAAAAATTAGGCTAAGCGTTTTACTGCCTAGATAGCCAAGTTTTATTTAAAAGCCATTGGTGAATTACCGCTTTAATAATCACATATTAATTAGTTTGAATATGAGTTGTGTGAATGTTGATCTTCAGATTATTGTGGACAAGCCTGAGTCGGATCAGGAAGTTGTTAGCAGGAGGCTCCGATTTTGCAGCCGTCAACATAACAGAAGCAAACTGCTCCAGACCTCATGCATTTCAGCAGAGGTGAGTCAATATTAGGGCTGCACGATAAATCGCATGCGATATTTAACGCGCATCTTGTCAGTAAAGACGGTTCTGTAATCAGCGGTAAATCTCCATCACGTGCGGGCTTTCACATGGAGCAGCATTAACTACACAGAGCCATTGTTCACTGACAAGCTGCGCAAAACGCGCAAAATATGATCATGGTTTTGCGCAGCTTGTCAGTGAAGAACGGCTCTGTGTAGAACATGCTGCTCCATGTGAAAGCACGCATGTGATAGAGATTTACCACTGATTACAGACCGCTTTTACGAACAAGTCGCGTTAAATTTCGCATGCTATTTTCGGCATCCCTAGTCAATATTTCACATATCAGAATTACCTCCATAAAGATTTGGGGAATTGAACGGTCTAAGATTTTTGTCCACTTTGCTGGTCTATGTTTGTCTATTTTTTCATTCAGTTTGTGTTCTTTGTGTTTGTTTTGTTTATGTTTTTGACCCGTCGTGAATATTTGTAATGTAATATATTTATTAATTATGTAATTGTTTATTATTATTATTTACAGATTTATGTGTTGTACAATTTAATGTATTTGTTTGAAAACAGTAATATACACTAACCCGTTCTCCTGTCTTAGGCTCACCAAGGTACATTTATGATCAGAAACAGTAAAGCAGTTTTATTGTGCTATTATCCCAATTTAAAGAACTGTTTTTAATTATATTGAAATACTAATACTTCGATACCTAGTACAATACTTTTTGATATAAAATGTAATTACATTTTTAGCCATTATTTCTGTCTTCAGTGTCACATTATCCTTTAAAAATCATTTGAATATGCTGATTTGCTACTCAAGAAACATTTCTTATGATCAATGCTGAAAACAGTTGTGCTGCTTTTTCAGGATCTTTAAGAATAGAAATTTCAAAAGAATAGTGTTTAGAATAATCTGAACTTGAAAACGTTTGTAGCATTATAAATATCTGTAGTGTCACTTTAAAATAATCTTACTAATTTTGAACAGTAGTGAACATAAATGGAATGAAATAGCATTATATTTCCATAGTATTTTTTTATATTTATACATGATTTTGCAAGGTGATACGATTAAATCCTGGAGTCTTTATTTCTATTGAACATTGAGGATGCTGCTCGTACTGGCAAATGTGAAAATCAAGTGAAATCAGAGCAGTTTGCTTTAAAGCAAAGTAACTAAAAAGGACAAATAACTGTTTCTGTGTTGGCACAATGTATTTTCATTTTAATAGTCAAGTCACCTTTATTTATATAGTGATTTATACAATACACTTGTGTTCCAAGCCGCTTTACAGTGTTAAACCGAAAATATGGCGTCATGCAAACAAAATGTATCTGCGTGAAAGCCCCTAAAAAAGAGGACAATAGTAAACAGTAAATTTTTCAGTTATAGGCAGTTCATCGTTCATTCTAGGACTGTGCAATTAATCGTCAGTAAAGCCGGTTCCGTGATTAGTAGTAAAGCGGCATCACCTGCTTTCCGATGGAGCGGCATTTAATACACAGAGCCGTAGTTCACTGACAAGCAGGGCAATATGGCGTTCATAATCGAATGCAATTATGAACGCGATATTGCCTAATTGTCAGTGAACTATGGCTCTCCCTGCGTTCCATTCAGAAGGGCTCATCCCAATGCCCTATCCCTTCAAGGGTTTACTCTCCGGAGTGAGCACTTCGAAGGGTTGAAGGGTGTTGGGGACCAAACAACTGTGCCCTTCTGCGTCATCATCACGTGCCCACACGGAGGCACCGTCATCATGCAAAGAATCTGCGCAATGGATCATGGGAGCCTGAAGTGTCCATTAGTTGTACCCTTCGAAATCCTTCATTTCGAAGGGCCCTTTGAAGTGGACAGTTTTGAGGACTTCGCTTTGGAATGACCCTTCAATATGGCGGACATAATTGTTTTCACTCCGAAGTCCCCTTCGGAGGGTGATATATCCCATTTGGAACACACCGCCAGTGTAATTGAATGCCGCTCCATCTGAAAGCCGGCATGGAGATTTCTACTAATCACGGAACGGCTTTACTGACGAGATCGCATGTACAATCGGCATACATTAATTGCACAAGCGCCTAGTTATTCACTGATATCAGTGTCCCTCGTTCCCCTTCTCGTCAATATGTCTTGCATCAAGTTGAGGTATTGCCCAAAAATTAGTGTCTCATCCAAGAAGATATAAATACTCCAGTATTGTGGGTATATAGATATATAGTAAAACATTTTTTTTATGCATGTAGCTAGGAATTTACGTCGCTGCAAGTATCTGCTTTCCATTCAGACCAACCTGTCCATTACCAAACAACCACGGCACTGAGGTCCGTCTGTGTCTGGCCACCCGTTGCTGGCTGGAAATCTTCAGTGAAAAGGAAGCCTTCTTTGAACAACACATTATCTCAGCAGCTTTCTCCTCTCAACCTTAGTGTCAGTGTGATGCAGGAGGACAACTGCTTAGATGGAAAAAAAAAAAAAGATTTCAAGATTAAATGCAGAGTTGAAGCAGAGCTCAGATGCCTCCACAACAGAGGACTTCATGTCCGGGGCAAATTGAACAATCAGGAAGTGTTTGATGGCATAGACGGAACGCGGCGGGCTCTGAAGTTTGATGACACGCCTGAAACTGTTGCTGCGGAACAGAGGAAAAGCCCTCGGCAGAAGCACAAACGTGGAGAGATTCGTGAAGCTCAGAATGGTTTCCAGAATGAGCAGCAGGAAGAGATTTCTGAGGATTCGAATGGGTTCAGGACGCCCCCAGATCTGTTCAGCGTGAAGCCTAAGATGAAACGAGGGAACCAGAGGAAAGTCTCTGCCTCTGGTGTTACAAAATCTTCCGCGCAAAAGCCCAACTTCATGTCCATGTTAGCCACTCTGGTGAAGAATCAGAACCAGATTATTAAAGAGTCCTGCAAATGAGTCTCTATGAAAGTTCTGCAATTAGATTTGTTAGTCATTTTGTATAATTGAAGAGACATGCATCGCTGCTGTCGAGATTTGTTTATTCTGTTACTTGTTTAAATGAATAGATCTGATTTCTGAAAAAAAAAGTCTGCTTATATTTATTGTATTGTTCAATTGTCTGTTGTTCTAACGTTTGCATTTGCATGAGCAAATAAATCTTGCGTAAACATCTTTTTGTCTGTGCTGATGGCTTGAACTACAGTTATTGTAATAACCACAGAGTGGAGCTGTTTCCAAACAAACTTGCGTATTTAAGCCCAATATTTTTTTTGTCATTTTAGTTTCTTAAACCATTTTTAATTATTACAACATGACTTAAAAAAATAAATAATAAAAAAATAGAATTTCTCCCATTTTAGTGATATTTTGACATCTAACATGAGTCTGTGCATAATGCAGGACTTCCTATTTCTCCATTTTTCAGAAGATCGGCAAAAATGGTTTTATCACACTAGTTTTAAATGGATACACATCCTTCAGAGTCAGCGATACACTGTAAAACTTCTTTATTGAAATCAATGGTTTCACGAAGAACCTTTAACATCCATAAAACATTTTCATTGCATAAACTGTTCTTTATGAAAAAAGTTATTTGGATTATTAAAATATTCTTTGCCCTAAGAAATAAAAAAATGGTTCTTTGGGGAACCCAAAATGGTTCTTCTATTGCACCGCTATGAAAACCCTCTGTTTTGGAACCTCGATTGGAATAATGCAAATCGTTTAGATACAGCTATTCATTTCTGTTTAATATAATATGCAATATAATAATATAGAAAAGGTAAAAAGTTTACAACATTTATTGTAAAACCAAATTATTTTGTGTGAATTCTATTATCCAAACCAAAATTCTAATATAATATTTTGTCATAGCTGTTGACAATAACACTACACTTGATTCAACTATATTATGAAGGGTAGTTTTAATTGGTGTTTTTTCGTACTTGTTAGGGCAAGTTGTTAACGTGGATTAAAATGTTATAAACCTGTGCACATTTAGAAGTGATTTGTTTGGCAAAACAATGGTTTGATTTTTGAATGTTACCTTTTACATTTTTGGCAGTTTGTCTTTCAGAATTGTGATTCTTTTTTAATTACTACAATTTTAACTTAGCCTATAAAGTGAAGTTTATTTGAAGTTTATTTACTTTTCTGCTTAGCAATACTGAGATTGAATTATAGCAGGAAATACATTGAAAGATAAAATCGCAAGGAAAAAACATAAAATACAAAGATACCAGAGAAATATAAAAACTACATTTTCAAAACAAATTCAATAATACTACTCAAAAACGATATACATAAGCAAAATATACATCTATTAACACACGCACATAAACATAAAAAGTTTTAAAACGTACAAGTACAACTGCAAAAAGGACCCTAAGCATCCACATTACATTCATTGAACAGTCTAACACCAAAAGGAATGGTAGAACTAGCATAATGTTTTGTCCTTGCTTTGAATAATGTCAAATTGCTTTGCTTACTAAGAAGCCGACCAGTTTTTTCACCCCTGGTTGGCGGAAAAAGATCATGGTCAAAGATCAAAAAGAAGCCCCAGTTGCACACTATGTAGGATAAGATAAATGTCGGTTAAATTTTATTTTTTATATTTGGGTAAAGTTTTCATTAGCTTTTTATTACCATGCCACCCTGAGAAACATTCACTGTCATTAGACTAGCCGATAACTATTCCAATATTAACTATTAATTATTAACTGTTATATTTACATAAAGTGTGCTTTATTTTTTGCAGAGTTTCATGATGATAAAAGTGCAAAAATGCTTCTGAATAGTACTTTTGACACAACAATATAAACTCTGCCCACAAGGCAAGTCTTCTGCTGTTTTATGAGCCATCAAAGTACTTCTTAGCACTAAGTTAACACATAGTGATTTTAAATGGCTTTACATACATTAAAAAAGCTTTAAAACGTGATGTGTGCTGTTATTGGTGCTGATGTTGAGGGGTTGGGCTCAGTGACTCCACTGCCACAACCCAAAAGCGCACTGATCCATCACACATCAGTTTAGGAAGAGCGAGCGGGCAAGGATGCAGCAAAACTGGACTTTTACCTAGGGGACTGCTTAGAGAGCAGTTTTATTATTATATTTTTTTCTTTTGGATGGACAATCACATCCAAACATAATCGTGTTAGGATATGTGAGTGTTGCAGTGGAAAGGCATGCAGCCAGATGAGCAGAGCTAAGAGGATTTAATGCAGCTGGACACGAGCCTCGCTGAGTAAAGAAGAAGATTATATTGTTTTAATCAAATGCGAAGAAGTTTTTATTGCTGGTCACTTTGAGTTTGGACTGTTGAGGAGTGATATTTGTCTTCATCTCTTTAAGCACTACGAGAACTACACTGTAAGGATGCTCACCGCACAGAGATGTATGGATCCAACTCTACAGTAAAAGGGTGAGTTACTCTGAAACTAATTATTGTTAATAATATTAAACAATTTTCTATTTGTTTATTTATTTGGTAACTCTTTTGCATTGCTTAGTTTGTTACCCCTGGTGAATGAATTTATATAGCAAAGAATAACTATAATCCTCTTCACAAAATAATTGCGTGTTCATTTAATACAGTATTTCTCAGTGCTGATAATATTGTCGGGTACTTGACATTTCAAGCTGTGACAGCAGTTTCCTGCTGTGTCATTTTATACTTCATTTCAAACCAATTTAAACAACATCAAACTTCATTTAATTAGAGTCTACATGGTGTGTTTGTAATTTTTAACATTTATTTTTCACACCACAGAATCTGCAAGAAAAGTTCAAAGGTTAATAAAATGGTAGAAGCCTAATTAAGCCAGTAAACTTGACCAGTTTTATATACTTTCTTGTATACATTCATGTACGTTTCAACCTGTTATTTGCTAACATGATTATACCGTTAATGCAAATGTAAAGTTTGCCCATTTTTTGTTATTTGTTTTTTCTTAACACTAATTTCATGTATTTCCTCATATCTTCAAGCATGACAGCTTTTGTGTTTTTAGGAATACTGACAGAAGACCTTGCCACGAGTCGACCTGATCTTTAATAAGCCAGATCTGGACTCAAAAAACACATGAAGATGTGTCAGTGTTACTCTGCCCTGCTTATGCTCTGCTTGCACATGGTATGAATTTTATTTTAATTATTTTAATTAAAGCAAAGTTTGTTTTATTGTGTTTTAAATGTGACTACTGCAGTATTTTCGTTTGCAGTATTTATTTAATTAAGTGAATTAACCTTTTCTTCTCCCAGGGTGTATTACTGGTGAAAGATGGAAAAAGACACTGTATATTATTATTATTATTATTATTGCTGTAACTAATACTTATCTCTATAATAACCAGTCGTCTTCATTGTCGTTTTTTTTTTTTTGAAGTATTGTATTTTGCGAACATGAGTTTTATTTATTTATTTTTTTTAAGATACATTTATTGTATTCAAATTTGTTGAAAGAAGACAAACGCTTTGTATACTCCAATTGCTTTTATAATATGCCTTGATTCTTGTCTCCTTTCTCTGTAAATCTTGAATATCCAGTTTTTCCGCGGGCTTTAATCCATCATTTGCTGTATATTTCTCAAGGAGAACAAAGTGTGTTGTTGATGTGGTTTTAGTTCCAATATAATTGAATGCATATGAATTGACTTCACAAACCCAACATATAACCGTTAAACTGATCCAGAAACCAGTTTAAGCCAGATGAAGATGAAATGACAACCTTGGTTGCGGCTCAGCCCTAAATCCTCTCTCAAGAGAGTTTGTTTTCACTGCAATCACAAGTCTGATGTTAAGCGTTAGTTCTTTTTTCCCTTAATTTATTTCCATCCTTGAACTGTAATAAATGTATTTATTTCAGTTCCTATCTCTTAATCCTTAATAAATAAAAATAAATAAATGCGTGTTTTTTTGTAAGTCCCCCCCCCCCCATCATATTTTATTTTCAGTTTAATTTATTCCACAGATTTATTACGATTGATCAAAAGTAACCTGTTTTTGCTCTGCTTAATTTTTTCTTTTCTTTTTCGTTTTATACATTTGGCGTTTCATGTCTCTCCAGAGGATGTTGGTAGTTGTTTTGTTCTGTGAATTTGCAAGATATTGAAATTAACAAACAGCAGATTTTCATGCACTGAATGTTTTATTTCTCATTCACCATCGCGGGTTTGAATTATGAAGTGAACGCACAAATTATCTGTGTCTCCTAAATATGTACCCCCTTGGTTTTTTTATTTTTGAAAATGAAAATGAAAGGGAAATGATGGAGAAAGCTGAGACTTGGGGAGGTGGGGACTAAACAGCCTTTGGGACATATACACTCTTTCGTTCTATCAATTTGTGCCTTTGAAAGTATATGTGAGAGGCTTTTGAGCTTCGTTGAAAGATGGCGAGAATGAGAGTAGGGCAGCTCCTCCCTGATCTTGCTCCTTTGGTCTTTCCTCTGCTGTTTTCCGTTCATTCATATTTCACCATTTCTGCAGTGCAAAACAAAGCAATCACATTGATTGGCTGTAGTAATAATATGAAACTCCAGACTAAAAAAAGCTAGCAGGAGTCGTGGGTGTGTTTTAGGAACCAGTTTTGCTGGGTGTGTGACTGTGTGGGTGTCACTGTCTTAGGCTTGAGGTAGATAGTGTTTATTGTGTCAGTAGTAAACTTGCATTGCAGTGAACAGTTTCATACTTCGGAGCTGTTACATCCTGTTTGCTTCATTTAAAACAGGGCTGTCTCATGCAGCTTTCAGTTTCCCATCCCCTTTTTATGTTTTGATTATTTATGTAGTGGTGCATCTCCTTTGATTTCGCCTCTAAACTAGCTGGAATGTTATTCATGTTATACTGTAGTAATTATTCATTTATAATTTCACATGTGAGGTGTAAATGTGGACATGCACATCAGTGTTTGGAATTTGGGGAATTCTTAAAACCTTAATAACCTAATATAAGTGTTCACTAACTCTAAATATTTTATGCTTAAAGGCAACTCATTCTTAGTACACATTTGTGGTCTAGGTATTTGAGGCGACCTAAAAAGTGTTCCTACAATTTCCTAGAGCATTTTTCTGGTTTGACAGGATGGTGCCTCAAGCATCTTCTCATTTTAACAGTGGTATGGATTGACCACTTTTCATGTAAATATGCTTGAGGCATTATGTAGGGTTTCTTAGATTGCTGGTAGAACCCTCTGGAGAACCTCTAGGCACCCTTTCTAAAAGGGAAGTTCTCTGAAGAACATTCAAAATGGAAATTAGTTCCTGCAAGAACTCTTATATTGCACTCTTAAAAGTAAAGCTTTCATAGCAATGTTATAGAATAAGAACCTATCAGCGTCCATTTTTCTTAGTGAAGAACAATTGAAAAATCCACTATAAAGAGGCTTTTGTGGATTGGAAAGATTCCATGAATATTAAAGGTTCTTCATGGAATCATAAATGTCAGTAAAGAACTTTGAGTGTGGAAACTCCAGCAACCCCATCATAAGAGAAAGTTCCTTGTGTACACACTAGTATATCTGAAGCACCTTCAGAAGGTATCCTAGCAGTTCTCCGAAGGGTTCCACTAGTGTAATGATCATAGAAATCCCAAAGTGTGTCTGAAATGTCTTTTTATTTGCACAGTTAAAACTCAATAGATAAAAGTTCTGCAGAAATATGGAAGTAGAGTAGTTTTTGAATGTCTTTGGGAAAAACCTTTATGTTTGTCCACTGGACTGGATTGGATCTTTATTTTTCTTAAGATACGTTAGCATCTACAACCTCTTCGTTTAACATTTCTCTTCCTGGTTTTGTCTTTGAAGGTGACATGTGGAGCAGAGCTCAGAGCAGCTGTGTCTCCTCTGGGTTGGGAAGAGAGCGATAAGGAGGAAAGTGTCTCTCCTTACGGCTCTCGTTCAGGGTTTCTCAAATCCCTGCGGCTTTTCTCCCACACGTCCCAATCTAACAGCCAGAGCCGTGAAAGTGCTCCGGATCCCGGGGCACTGGATCTGTGGGCTTGGTTATCCAACCACACTGATACCGAAGGAACCCTCTCGAGGGCCAAACGTCGCCCCTATGTGAAAACGGGCAAGTTTAAGAAGATGTTTGGCTGGGGCGACTTCCATTCGAACATTAAAACGGTCAAGCTAAACCTTCTCATTACTGGGAAAATCGTTGACCATGGCAACGGAACCTTTAGCGTCTATTTCCGCCACAACTCCACCGGCCTGGGCAACGTGTCCGTCAGCCTGGTTCCGCCCTCCAAGGCTGTCGATTTTGAGATCACTCAACAGGAGACCATAGAGGTACCCAAAGACAATAAGGCCTTCAATTGTCAAGTGGAATACGAGAAGACGGACCGCAGCAAGAGGACGTCCGTTTGCAGCGACTTCCCGAACAGGGTATGTTTCCAGGAACAGACCCAAAGCCATGTGTCTTGGCTTTGCTCCAAGCCCTTCAAGGTCATCTGCATCTACATTGACTTCTTCAGTGCTGACTACAAGCTAGTACAGAAGGTCTGCCCAGATTACAACTACCACAGTGACACTCCCTATACCTCTGTGGGATAGCACAGCCTAGATTGGATGTGTTAAGGTAACTGAGGTGTCATCTCATTGTTACAGCCTCTCTAGTCTGTAGTTTCCTTCTTCTGTTCCATAAAGAACCGGATAAATGGAAGCAAGGTCAGATGATTCTATCTTGCTTGTCCTCCTAGGGCAGTCGATGACAGGAATAGTTCACCAAAAAAATTAATTTTCCACAGAAAAATGTCTGGAACAAAATGAGGATGAGTGAATGAGAAATGGTTATATTTTTGGGTGAATCCAGGCTCAAGACCTGGTTCGTGTGGTTGACATTTAGATTGGACAAGACCAACACATCTATGGTTTCCACAGTGACCCCTGACCCTTTCTCAGTGACTCTTGTGATGTCATCAGTGTGACGTTTTAAAAGATCCTGAACAAATTTCCCAATCAACATAAGCTGGAATTCAATAACAGAACAATGTAAAACATCTTGTATTGCAGCCATTTGTGATGCCCTCCTTTTCATGCCAACATATTTTTGTTCACAGAAACGTTGTCAATAACTCAGATTAATGTTAAAGCCATAATGTGCTCCTCAGTTTTTTTGTATTTTGTTTCAGTTATTAAAGAAAATACAAAATTAAAATTTCCAGAATGCTCCCTTGTGTAGTTTTTCTTTGACTCAAAGACTGTCAGCAGATTTTTGGTGTACAACTTCACAAGTTGGATAAAAATCCTTGCACAGATGATGCAATCAAACAAAAAAAAAGTCAGACAAAGCTTGAGCAGTAAACTCTGTACCACGTTTGTAACAAAATCTTCAGTATCCCTCTGACTCTACCAGAAGAGTCTCATTGCAGAACAGCCATTAACTTCTGTAAATTCTGCCCAATGAAAACAAATGACATTCTCACATCAGCAGAAAAAAATTGTTTCATTTACAAAGGTCTGATCATATGCACAAACTCTAATATGAAAAATGTACACATGTCGGTGAGAGTCTGTAATCTCATTGCTTGATGAACAGGGCGTTTGAGGATTTGCAGCTCGCTGGCTTTGATCTCAGCGTAAGTCGTCTCCAGATGTTTAAAGACTAAAAAAGAAGAGAAGATTTATAGAAGTTCATTCAAATGATTTTAGAAGCCACAGACCGAGGCAATTAAGTTTGCAACATGCTAGTGTACCGTACAGATCATACAGCTCCACACATGGTTTGACAGGAGAGTTTTTAAAGGTACTGATATTCTGAAACTTTCAAAAGATTCCAAACTTGCCGTCAAAAACAAAATCAAGCTAAAACCATTACAATTGGGACAGAATTGTAATATATATTTTTTCCCTTTAATATGATCGTCTGCCAACTGAAAGCTAACTGAAGGCTTTTGATTGGAAAATTGTGCCAATAAAAATATTTTAAATAGACAATATTTAAAGTCATTTTGATCAACTTTCCATGCAGGGAAGAATCACTAATTATTTTTCTCAAAACATTTTGCTGAACAACCAATTTAATATTAAGTGCATTTTAAATGTTTAAGTCAACATGATTCTTTTGTTATTTGGCTTTGTTGTTTTCTTTTTTATGGGTCATGAAATCTGATCTATATGGCTGTTCAAAGAAGAGGATTTGGTGACATCAGGCAAAAAGGTAAGCTGTTTTTAGAGACAGATGAAAAAAAAAACATGAATAAAGAAAAGGAGGAAAAAAAGATCACAGTAAGACCAGGACATTTTTTCACCATTTTATTTCCAAAGCAATAAATCAAACTTTTGAACCACAATACATTTTTTTTTCAAACACAAAGAACTCTCCTGATCCATAGAGTATGTTAAACCATGGAAAATAACTTCAACTAAAGTCAAAACTAACTGCGAAAAAGGGGAAAACAAGTTCTGTAAACAACACGGTAAACAAATCTTCATATTTACCATTAGTTTAAGTTGGTGCAAAATATCGACGTCTTTAGCCGTGTAATACTCATAATGTGAATTATCACATTTCACCAAGTATTCTACAGCACAACCTCAGTTAATACTTACGCCAATTTTAATGATGATAGACATACAATGCGACATTCTGCCAGCAACATCATCACTTTAAAAGTGTCAGTGGAGATGATCTTTGCACTCGATGCGTGTGCGTGGGTATACGTTTAGTGAGTGTACACTTGTGTTGTTAGTTTTTTGGAAATGTCAGACCACAAGTTCACAAGAAGGCCTAATGCAACCTTCACCCCTCAAGAACATGTAACATATAAGGTCCTAAACACCACCATGTTAAAACTACTGCATTATGTGGGAGCTAGTGCAGTCCAGACAGGTCTGGGATCAGTCACAGCAGGCACGTAGCTACAAGTAGAGACACCAAGGAGCGAAGGGGCAGATCCTTTAAGGCCATTTTTTGAAATGATGCCCAAAGTAAACAGCATGGCGAGGTCCATTTCTTTTTGAGCACTGTGGTTTGAACTAGCTCCTCTATCCGGTCTCTGGTAAGGGCGATGGGTGAGTGAAGAGGGGGGCAAAAAGGAGGGGGAAATCGGGCTCTGTGGGGTAGTTGCCTCCTCATGCGTTTTGTTCTAAGCAGTCTGTGAGGGCAAAGGTCAGGACTGTTTTAGCCGTTTCCTAGGCAGACCAAAAGGGGTGCACTGGGCTGAAGCGAGAGCCCGGAATGCCTCGGCCACTAAGTGAGGATGGGACTGAATCATCGCTTTCCAGCCTGCGGTCTCCATAATGTCTGCGGCATGACTGCGAATGAGCAAAAACAAGCCTGAAGGTTACGATCTATAAATGACATAACATCCGTCACACGCTGATGTAAATATAATCTGGGATTTTTATTAATTCAGGGAAATCATGCTAATTAAAGGAATGTTCTGGGTTCAAAACAAGTTAAGCTCTATCCACAGCATCTGTGGCATGTGGCTTGTAAAAAGAAATACTGCATATACAGTACAACAATGGTGCAAAACGATCTGGAGAATATAAATGAACAATTTCAACATTAATAATAAAAAGACATGTTTCTTGAGCATTAGAATGATTTCTGAATTATCATGTGACACTGAGACTGCAGTGATGATGCTGAAATAGTTTTGCCATCAGGAATAAATTACATTTTAAAACATTAATAAAAAGCTGTTCTTTTAAATTATAATAATATTTCAAAATATTGTTGATTTACTGTATTTTTGACCAACTAAATTCTGCCATAGGCGAGCATAAAAAGATTTAAAGATCTTTTGAAAGGTTGTGTATAATAAAAGAAAAGAAAATACTGATTATTATTATTTTTATATATTTGACTGCTTTAAAAGCTACCCATGGCCTTATATTACAGTGATTTTACCACAGTTAAAAAGTTTGTTCAGTTACTTTGCTGTCAACAATGCCCAGACTGCATCGAGCCCAGAACATTTTTTTGTAAATGTGATCATACAACAAGAATGGCAGAAAAATAAAAAAAACTCTCCACAAGCTGTGCCATCTCAAAATGATCATTTTGTTTTACGGATATCTTAGTCACATAATTACTATGCAAACTGGAGCTTCATGTTAAATACAGATGTGTTTGGTGCTTTTTATTTGCAAAGGACTCTGGGAGATGGTAGCATGTTGGCACACATACTTGCTATTCCAGTTCTTCCCATCTTTACAGCCCAGCTGTCTAAGAACACTGCATCTGAGGAAAGAGACCAGAGCAGAATCCAGCCGCCGCTGTCACCATTACATATTCAACAGCCCATCAACTGTCACACAAACAATTTCAATTGAAGATTAATTGCCTTCGCTTTAAATCGTTCATTTATGCAAAGTGAAATTGGGACCATACAAAAATAAAAGTATGATTTACATGAAGGCTTGATTGATGGAAGTAACGATTATCACGATAATTTGTGATCCTGGACCACAAAAGCAGTCTTAAGTCTCTGGGGTATATCTGTAGCAATAGCCAAAAATACACTGTATGGGTCAAAATGATTGATTTTTCTTTTATGCCAAAAATCATTAGGATATTAAGTAAAAATCATGTTCCATGAAGTTTGTAAATTTCCTACTGTAAATATATTAAAAGTTAATTTTTGATTAGTAATATGCATTGCTAAGAACTTCATTTGGACAACTTTAAAGGCGATTTTCTCAATATTTAGATTTTTTTTGCACCCTCAGATTCCAGATTCTCAAATAGTTGTATCTCGGCCAAATATTGTCTTATTCTAACAAACCATACATCAATGGAAAACGTATTTATTCAGCTTTCAGATGATGTATACATCTCAATTTTGAAAAATTGACCCTTATGACTGGTTTTTGTGGTCCAGGGTAACATTTGTGCTCTAAATTCTACCATCATGTATCCTTTTAAAACAGCCCAATTAAACCAGAGGCATTAAATTAGCAAATATTTACAATGTAAATACAATTATGTTTAAGTGTTCGGAAAACAAAGAATTGTAAAGTATACAAAGGATTCTTATAATATTGAGTGAGTGTGTGTACTTGCCTATTAATGAAGTCTATGGCTTGTGCTTTAAGCTGCTCTGCGCTGTGCAGGTCAGCCAGAATGAGGATGTCAGCCACATTCTCTACAGACAAACTGTTACAGAGAGCCTCCTCACATAATACCTTTAATCTTTCCAGAGCATACTAAAAAGAAAGAGAAGAAAACAAGCTGCAGGTCAATCACAGGAAGTGTTAGTTCGCACATAACAGCAGCAGGAACGCAAAACAAAAGTATTTTCCTTCAGAGCAGCAGCGTCTTACTTTGTCTGCAGCAGCTAACAGGTTGTCAGCCATTTTCTCCAGGTTAGGAGCTTTACCAGTGTAAATAAATACCATCATTTCCCTAAATACATCCGGTTCAACATCGCTGATGTCCACACGGTTCTGAGACGGGGGTTGAAAAAAAAAATTCTAATGAATTAAAGATCTGATTTAGAATTATAGTGTGTGTAAAATAAATAAATATGTATGTCTATTGTTTATTTTACACACACCGTTACTACATACTATATTACATTATATAGAGAAAAGTTCTAGATTTTTATAAAATTTTACACATTATGTGTGTGCGTTTTTTTATTATTATTTTGTAATATATACAGTCACTGCCATTCAAAAGTTTGGGATCAGTACGATTTTATGTTTTTCAGTGGAGTCTCTTATGCTCATCAAGACCAAAAATACAGATAAAAACAGTAATACTGTGAAATATTATTACAGTTTAGAATAACTTTTTTTCTATTTTAATATACTTTAAAATATTTTTTTTCTGTGATGCATAAACACTGTTCTTTTTAACTTTTTATTTATCAAAGAATCCTGAAAAAAAGTATCACAGGTCACAAAAAAATATTAAGCAGCTCAACTGTTTCCAACACTGATTATAAATCGAATACTGCAGATTCTGAAGGATCATGTGACACTGAAGACTGGAGTAATGATGCTGAAAATTCAGTTTTGCAGCAAAGGAACGAATTATATTTTAAAATATATTAAAACAGAAGACGGTATTTAAATTGAATATTATACAAAATTACAGTTTGTTCTGTATTTTTGATCAAAAACAGCTACTGCCTTGATGAGCGTAAGAAACTTCTTTAAAGAAATTGTACTTATCCCAACCTTTTGAACAGCAGTGTATTTTATAATATAATTTGATTTTATAATGTTATTTCAATAATGAAATAAAGAAAAATGTTTAAAATAATTAAATAGCCTAAAAATAATTGTTTAAAATTCTATTAAATATTATTATTACTACATATATTAGAACTACTACAATTCTAAAATGTAGTAAACCGTAATTCTAAAGAATCAAGGGTAGGTTTGTCCATTTCTGACTGGTAGTGTACATCTTATCACTTACTTTTTTACTCTCCTCCATTTTGTGTTCAAACATGGCATTGAATACGGGAGACCTCGCTGTCAAAGGAAACATGAATCATCAGTTTCAAGTGAATCATCTGTGTGCAAAGTACTGCCAAATTCATCATGTGCCTCATTAACATTCTCTATTGTCTGTGCAGCTTGTCTTTTTAGCAAGGCAAATCTGGGTCTACCCCAAACGTCTGTCAATGGCGTGTTGGGATGACTAAGCTCACCTGCCAGTATGGATTTGTGCGCTTTGAACTCTTGCCCTCCCACGAACAAGCTGCAGTCTGTAAACCTGGAGCCTTCCCACAGGTTACCCAGGTCGTCAGAAAGCTGACACTCCGGAACCTTCAGCATATTTGTGTTTGACTGGCCAGAGATGTTTACGGAGTCTTGGACCACACTCACCTAAACAAATGAGTCACTGGTTTGAAGGAAGGACATTATTACACCAAAACATTGAGTATACATGAAACCTTACATGTTACGGTACCTCACAGAACAGAGTGAGCTTGTCATCAGGAAGAAGTCCATTAGCTTCATCCAGCAAGAAATCTCTCCTGATGAACTTCTTGAAGCCCCAGTCCTTTCCCTGGACGAAGCGGTAGGCTCTTTGGCTTTCTGAAGTGTGGGGAGAAAAAAAAAAAAAAGTATTAATACAAATAAGACATTTGCTATTCCACATTACCAAACTCAACCCTGTGAACGTCTGGGGTTGCAAAAGGGCAGAACATTTCTGGAAAGTTTTCAAATGTTTTAGGAAATCATCCAGGGTTTTTTTGGGGAACTTTCAAAAACTTTTGGACATTTTGAGAAATTCTGGAACCCAATGAACGTACAGAAAGCTCTTACCCATGGCTTTAGTTTCTTCTCTTTTGGCGTTCAGTAAAGAAAACTTGAACTTTGCTCTCACTTCACTTTTTGGGCAACTGACAAGCAATAAGTACAGAGAGAGATAATCTTTACTCTCATCATCCAGACCCTTTGGGTTCACTCGCAAACACCTGCAGAAAAAAATTCAATAAATAATAGGAGCGCGTGTTAAAAAAATGTCAGCATTACAAAAAAAAAAAAATTTAAATCTCAAATTGATTTAATTTAAAATAATTTATAATAATTAGAAAACACTATGTATCCATATGCAATAAAATGCTCAAATGTTTTGTGTTTTTGGAAGAAGTATCTTATGCTCACCAAGGCTGCATTAATTTGATTAAAAATACAGTAAAACAGGAATATTGTAAAACATTGGGGGGAAGTCGTGGCCTAATGGTTAGAGAGTCGGACTCGTAACCCAAAGGTTGTGGGTTCGAGTCTCGTACCGGCAGGGATTGTAGGTGGGGGGAGTGAATGTACAGCGCTCTCTCCCACCTTCAATACCATGACTGAGGTGCCCTTGAGCAAGGCACTGAACCCCCAACTGCTCCCCAGGTGCCGCAGCATAAATGGCTGCCCACTGCTCCGGGTGTGTGTTCACAGTGTGTGTGTGTGTTCACTGCTGTGTGTGTGCACTTAGGATGGGATAAATGCAGAGCACTAATTCCTAGTATGGGTCACCATACTTGGCCACATCAACATCATCATCATTGCTACAATGTAAAATAACTGTTTTCTATTCGAATATATTTTAAAATGAATCTTCCGTGGTGGCAAAGCTGAATTTTCAGCCATTACTCCAGTCTTCAGTCTCACAGAAATCATTCTAATATGCTGATTTGCTGCTCAATTATCATTACCAATATTAATAATGGTTCTTATTATTATCAATGTTGAAAACAGTTTGTTGTTTAATAGTTTTGTGGAAACCTTTGTCACTTTTGATTAAATAAATGCCGACTCTCTCTTTCAACAACAACAACAAATAAAAATCGTAATTATTCCAAACTTTTGACCGGCAGTGTATTATGTAAAGATCTATTTTTTTTAAACCAGTGAAATAGCATGTTCAACGCTGCTTCTGAACATCCCTAACCACACAATTCTGTAATTTGGCAACCAAAATATGTTATATGACTCATAAATGTGTAATTTTATTGGCTCTTCAGCCATTTTTTAGTCTGGCGACGGCCGTCGTGGGAGCAGTCAACAATTGCAGTACTGCTAGAGTCAGATCTTCATCAGAGACAAGATTCATCGTAAAGTAATTAATCAGCTGTCAGTGACAAAAGAAATCTTTTGCGAATCTCAAAGTTTGTCCCAGACGGCTCAATGAAAACCCAACCTAAATCAAAATGGGCCACTGTTGTTTCACAAACAATGATATTTGGAAAGGTCAAGCCTGTATTCGTGGGTGTATGTGAGTGTGTTTGGCTGGGCAGGATGGTGAGGCATTACAGAGAAGAATTAAAGAGGTCATATGATGCGATTTAAATTTTTCCTTTCTCTTTGGAGTGTTACAAGCTCTTGGTGCATAAAGAAGATCTGTAAAGTTGCAAAGACTAAAGTCTCAAATCAAGAGAGATATTCTTTATAAAAGTTAAGAGTCAACCCAGTCTACCTAAAACGGGTCATTATAACACGCCCCCACATGTTACGTCACGATGTGGGAAGATTTACATAACGCCGCCCAAATGTTTACGCAAAGAAAGAAGGCGCAACTTTTATTCTCGCTGTAGTATTCTTGTTGCTGCCGCCATGTCGTGAAGGCGCTGTGTGTTTCGTTGTGAAAGCGAAACTACTTTGTTGGGCCTTCAAAAATGGACACGACTGAGAATAAACACGTGGTTAAGTTGTAGTTACAACCTGTTCCCAGAACAGTTCCACCCCAAATATCAGATGTGTGCAGCAAATTTTGTGGAGGACCGTTCCTGATCCTGGAGAGGAGAGTAGAATACATGCGGCTGTTCTAACTCAGCCTGTAAGTCCGTTTTATAGTTAAGAGTTTTGATATGTATATTTTTATCTTTAGCGAGTAGGTTTTTTGGGCAGTGTAGAGTAGGCTCGACCTTTTTCATTCGCGTGCAACACAAATGAGGACATGAGTTTATGGTTTAGCGGTGCAGCAACGCAACGCCGTAAAAAGAAAGGAACGTCTAGAATCCATAATTATGTCCACTGGATGCAACGAATGCCTCGTTTTGTTTATAATGGGTTTTCATGTTTTTGAATCATCGCTCCAGCCTGACAGGGCATCATCACAGTATGGTAAGGGGCGTAACATTTCGTAACTTGAGGTATTCGGCCAATCATAACGCACTGGATAGCTGGCCAATCACAGCACACCTTGCTTATCAGATCGATGAGCTTTGTAAAAATCAATTCAGAAAGGCGGGGCATAGAGGAGAAACAATAATGTACAGTATGTGGAAAATAATGTGTTTTTTAAACCTTAAACCGCATAAACATTTCATTACACCAAATAATGTTCTTTTTAGCAGCATCATATGACCCCTTTAAGAGGCCGCTTGAGAGCTTTCGAGAAACACTCAGAAAGCGATGAAACACACCATTTCATCTTGTCGTTGGGGCCTGAGGAGAAGGTCGAGCTCCTTACGACTTCTCCCATCTCCTCCCGACAGAAGCTGAAGTTGTTAATCGTCCACATGTAAGAAAACTTCACAACTTTCACCTGTCGATACAAATAAAAAAAGAGGGATATTTATGACTGGCGTTCTCCACTCAGAACGATTCATTTTCCATTCAGCCAGTCTCTCTCACCTGTGTATAACACCAGCTTTCCGCCACAGGTCCTGATGTCATTTCCCCTGGGGGAGGGGGTGTGGGAACCCGTGACATGGCCTGCTTTCACCCTTCCACGTCCCTGATTTAGCTCACTGCTCGGCCTAAACACAAAACCAAGACAAAACTGTGCAACTGTAGTCAAAACAGGTCAGTGAGTCAATATGAATTCCCAATACGAGAACTGGTTACAATCACAAGGCAGCTCTCTCAAACGTCTATAAATAATCACAAGTGAGGTACACTATTAGGTCAAAGTTTATATAGAGCGGTTGCTAACACCAAATGCAGTCAATTATACCTTTAGCCTACAAAGAAACTAGACTTTTGCAATTATTGAAAAAAGAAAAAAACACTGCATTTACATTTATTATCAGATGCTTTTATCCTAAATGAATTACAAATGAAGAATACAACATACGATAAGGTGTTCAGGGTATCAAATCATGTGGCTTGTTACATTTCTAATGTTACAGTCCTGTAGAAAAGTTTGGGGTCAGTAAGATTTTTTGTAAATAAGTCTGTATGCTCATTAAGGCTGCATTTATTTGACAGGAAACACCATAAAACAGTAATATCATGAAAATTATTATTCTATCATAAAATAGAAGTTTTCTATTTTAATACATTTAAAATTGAAATTTATTCATGTGATGCAAAGCTGAATTTTCAGCATCAGTACTCCAGTCTTCGGAGTCACATGATCCTCCAGAAATCATTCTAATATGCTGATTTGCTGCTCAAGGCACATTTCTTATTATTATCAATGTTGAAAACAGTTGTGCTGCTTAAACTTTTTTGTGGAGACAGATTGTTTGTAGATTATTTGATGAGTAGAAAATTCAGTAGACATCACTTATTAAAAAATTATAATAATTTGTAACATTATAAAAATCTGTCACTTTCGTGAAGTGAAAGTGTTCATTTCTTGTAATAACAACAACAACAGATCTTAGTGACCCTAAACTTTTGAATGATACTGTAGATGCCATAGTTAAGAGAAACAGATTATCAGCACAAACAGAGTAATACAATGAGAATAGATAATGTCAAATAATACCTTGTGTTCAGAGATCAGCAGGTTGTGTTTCCATGTCATCCCTGGGCTCAAGCTCAGAGACACAGCCGTCAGAGTGACTGGAAACAATGACTAACAGTGCATACTGACCTCAGCCTCGAAACAAGCCATCCTAAACACAGACGCACAATTAACCAAACATGCATCCATGTCGTGAAAATCAGCGAAACTCTACAGCATTTACCTTAACTTGGAACTCAAAAACACAACATATACAGTAGTACTTCCAAAATAGTCAGAAAAATAAAATCAATCGCCTGTTTTTTTGTTTTCACCAGCATTTTGCAAGAATCGCAGAAAGGAATGCAAGCAATATGATAAACTCATAATATTATTTCAGCTGTAAATTTGTTTATAGGTAGAAAACTATTTTTCTATGTGAATGATCTGCTAGTTATTAGTCACTTAACTAAAATCTGTGAATGTTGCCATGATGTGATCATGCAAACCGATTTCACTGGGACTAGTTTTCATATTTAGATATTGTGAATGTATGGAGATTATGACCAGCCTTACGTCATCCTAATAACACAAAAAATGGATGCAACTTTACCTAGGCAAGAGCAGCAAACAATTCTATCACTATTATGTACAACATCTTATAATCTATAATCTATCAACATCTATAAACACTATATATTTTAAATGTGTATTCTCTGGCCCCCATTTACTTCCATTGCAAACCTGATGAGATGATTTATTGATTAATTTACTCTGGTGATCAACCATATGCTACAAATGCAGTCAGTTGAGTTTAACTTGTATTGGATGAAACATATTAGTGGGTACATGACAAATCAGAATTCACCAATCTCTACAATCCAGTCATCATTTCACTCGTCTACACGCCACGACTGACCTCATGAAAAAAAGCACACACACTCACCCCAGTAAGAATGCTGAATCTCACTTGTGGGAGTTTTGCGAGCCTTCCAGAGCGGAGAGCTTGGCAGATGAGGGCAGTTCTGTGGGATGCCACTCTCAGCAGAGACTCAATGAACCCTGGCAGGAATAACAGCATTTTAACACCACATCTACACTGGCACAGCAGCAAGTTCTGTCCCCACTGTTTTGCAGCCTACACTTCTGACTACAGACAAGTGACATCATAACGCTGATATGGGCATGTAAATGTCGGGTTGGGTGAACGAGATGATCTAGAACCAGCTGAAAAAACGAGTGGGAACGTTCTGTCATCCAAGAACGTGCAGAACACAGCAAAAAGTGCCAAGGACATCATGATGTTTGCTTAAATGATGCAGAGCACAGGAAGGGACAAGCCAATTGTGAGAGAGAACATCAAACCTAAAACAGACACAAAATACTTAAAATACATAAATGAAAAAAATCATTGCAGTGCCCCTAATGTTTCAACGGCCAATGCCAAATTCTGGAGCGTGGCGGATGGCTGATATAATGACAGATACAGTACAACTTAAAGAAAGCAAAGGGAGATGCACAAACTATTATGTAATAGAATACTTACTCAAGTCACAAAAATTGGGTAAAATAATTTGTTTTGTTTTTGTAACTAAGGCTAAAGGCTGCTGGTAGAATTTGGAACAGAATAACTTCAAACAGGAAGAACCCTGTGTTCAAGTGGACATGGCTATTGGCCAAAACCATTTCTCTCTAAAAATGTTTAAAATATTGACCATGATTCAGCATATCACCACTCTTAAGACCATTACAGGAAAGCCTCAAAACATCAAATGTCCTCTCCATCTTCAGTTACAGAGAGTCAGGATATTGTTATTGTATCAACTCTCTAGCCATTGTCAGCGACAAAAATCTCGCGTTTCAATTTAGGAGCTTTGTTTGTCTTTTTTCTAAAATGGTGCTGTACAAAATAAACTTCGTTTGAAATTTCATTTGAAATAATAATAATAATAATTCATATTTGAAAGAGAAGTTCTCGAATTAATATGTCGTCGAGTTAATATGTCAATCGAGTCCGAAAGAGTCGGTTCTCGATGACCAATACGATCATTTCGAGTGAATCCTTAAGAATCCCAAACGATTCCGTAATCGCGAACAAACCGGATCAATCGACTCACTAATAAGATCCGACTCAAAAGAGTGATTCGTTCGCGAATCGGACACCGCTGTAATGCGCTACGAAACCAGCCCCATCCGTCCCAAGTTTGTGTTATAATTCGATAACCGCGTTTCCTACCGCGTTCGAGCAAGTTTGTACATACATGTGAGCGCCGTACAGTTGTCGCCTTTGCGTTAGATCCGATTGCAGTGCAACTGATGCGGAAAACGAAGAGAAAAAGTGTCAAGAAACCCAAGTTAGCAAACCAAGGCTCGTCTCGTTTGGCCTACATTTCATGCACGGCCCAAACAAGAGACAGAACCATAACAAAGCCGAGTCAACAATGCTGCTTTACGGCCAAAACAAAGAAAGATCCTTCTACTAAACCCCGCACGAATCTGAGTTGTTTGTGCCAAAGCAGCACGTAATGGCTGTAGATCGAGTAAGCATCTGTCTTTGTGTCAGTGCGCAGAGCGGTGGTTAAAATACAGGGAAAAAAATAATGTTACAAACCTCTCAGACACTCCGCATCACAGACATAGAAACACGGTACGATTTGTGACCTGAGTGAGTCGTAGAAAGGATTTTGTGCGAAACGAGTGAACTTTTGAGCCTTTCTCTACAGATAAGGGGTGTTTTTCTCTCTCTCGTCTCTCATAGCGCTGTCTGCGCTTCAGCTCTATGCAGGAGCACTGCGCATGCGCACACAACTTCCTCTCAAACCATCTGTTCTAATAACAATCGCAGTTAGTTAGCAGCGTACACTAAATTCTAATGGCTAAAAATGCGATTTACCACTACTGATGGGAGTAATTATCCCGTTTTTTAAATTAGGCCAGCTTCCAAGACTCCGATAAGACATGCATCTACATTTGCGTACTTGTACATTTTATGAAGCATTGCAAAGTTACTCTGAATTGCATAGCCACTAGCACTTCCCATAATGTGAGGCCAGACGCGAACCTACATTAGATAGATGGCAGATATAATAGATTGAATCTATAATATATTTATGTATTTTAATCACATGCATATAAACAGATACTACTGTGATTTAAGTAGCCTAGCTAAGATTTACATAGAAACTTGAAGAAAATAACTCTTCCCTCAGATTTGTGACAAAATAAAGTTACTCTTTTGGGGAAGTATATATTTATGACTGGGTATAAGCATGATATCTAGTTCCCCCTTCCCCACATAACCAAACTTAAGTGTCACTGCAGGTTGACTAAAATTATATATTTTTCCTACTTCATCATTATAAACTCGTGGCATGCTGATCGTATCATGTCTGTAAGACGGAATGAAATACCCCACGATATATATCATCCTTTGATATCATGGGAGAAGATAACAATATTTTTGCAGGGGCTGTTGTAATGGTAATGATCCTCAACAAATCCAGGCTATCACTCAATGAAATATGAAAGGCATCCTTTAAGCCAAGGTAGATATACATGGAAATAATAACAGATGAAAAAGTGACTTGCAGATTTGAATGGTTTAAAAAAAACTATTATTTCTGTTAAAAGATATGAGCTCATCTGTGAATTAAAAGCCGTCTCACTTGCTTCATTACCATGACAAAACCTGAGTCTCAATGCCCTGTGACCTGCTGCATGGCACTATCAATGTTTGAAAGTAAGAGGATTATCAACTAAATGAAAAAGATGAGAGTGGCTGAATTGGTATTTGTGTGGAAAAATATTCTATTATCAAACGGAGAGAAAGTTTAATAAAAGGCTTTTATAATTCAGTGTCAGTGGTAAAATGTAGATCTGGATTACATGTACAACAGCCTTGCATACAAATCTTTATATTAAAAAATACAACAGGGCTTTGTTTACAATAGGGATCTTGGTTTACTATCTTAAAAAGAAAGGCTCCAAAAGGGGGGTTTCGCAGCAATGCCATTGAAGAACAATATTTGGTTCCCATTCCATGGATGTTAAAGGGTCTTCATGGAACAGATGCCAATAAAGAATTTCTAAGACACTGTACACAATATGGTAATGGTAATTTTAACAATAAAGAATGTAAAAATTCTAAACCTTAAAGGGTTAGTTCACCCAAAAATGAAAATTACCCGCATGATTTACTCACCCTCAAGCCATCCTAGGTGTATATGACTTTCTTCTTTCAGTTGAATACAATTGGAGTTATGTTAAAAATGTCCTGCTTTATAGTGACTTAAACAAAGTGCATAAATCCATCATAAAAAGTGCTCCACTTGGCTCCGGGGGGGTCACAAATTAGGAGTACAAAAGGAGGATTTGTAAAGAAAAATGTAGGATTTCGATATAAGCCAAGAGGAGACTGGCTTTCCATTGCTGTAAACAAAACTTGGTTCTCGTGAGACAAACATATTCTCACTGGAGCTTACAATACGCCCTACATCTTTTAAATATAGATATTATTCTTACACAAATCCACGATTTCGTCAGAACGGCCTTATGATGACGTATCCACATGTATGCGCACGCAGGGTGCGCAGAGGTATGCAAAATACTATTTGACGGCAGGCAGGACCGCTATCATCATGTTCGAACGAAAATTTGATTGGATAAAGTTTTTTGGGTCTTATGCCTTCCACAGACGATATAAATACATATAACACATTTTTAGACCACTTAACTTAATGAGTGCTATCGAGATGTGAAGAGACTTTCAACCAGCATAACAAAAAAGGTTTTTGAACCAAATCACCTACCCTGCCTTAGTCAAGTCCGTTCTTACAAAATACTGATGCCCCTAGTGTGGAAGCAGGTTCTTTAGATTCTTTAAATGTTCTTCACTAACGTTCTTTGGAAAGGTTTCTTTGGCGAACATGTTGCTTCTGTGGCATCAACCCCCCCTTTGGAGACTTTATTTTAAGAGTGCATTTTCTAAATGCATGTTACCGATGTTACTGTGAATCATTTATGCAGGCATGTTTTATTTATTCTAATTTTTAAAACTTTTAATCATGTAATTTTAATCAAAATATCACAACTCAATCTTACGGTGAAATTAGATGAATAACTGAGTCCCCGCCCTTTTTTTTCTTTTACGATAATGTCACAAAATGGTAGAAGAGATTTGTAGCTACCTCTGTTTCACTGTGACATACATCACTATTGCCAAAAGTATTGGGACACCCCCTCTAATGAACCATTTTGACTACTTTAGTCATTTCCATGAATACCCCTTTATGTTAAATTATACCCTTCCCTTCTCGTGACTTGTGGTGCCCTTCTCCTTTTATAGACAACCACCGTTCTGCCGCTGTGTATGTTACGGCACGGTAAACACCAAGGATTGATGAGTGTGAGACTGCAAGATTGCCATGAGTTGTGGAAGAACTTGACTGGTCTGCAGAAAGCCAAGTCCTTATCCCAGCTGAACACCTCTGGTGTGACTTTAAATGCAGACCTTGAGCCAAAAACTCATCACCAAACACCAATGACTTGTACGAACTACACTATAAGGACAAAAGTAATGGGAAACTCCCCCTTCTTTAGAAGAGAAAAAGGTACTTCCAAAATTGTGGCAACAAAGATGGAAACATAATTCATCATACATCAACATAAATCATTTCTTTTTGAACCTTGCCTTATACACAGAGGCATTGTCATGCTAGCTAGAATAGAAAAGGGTCCTGTCCAAACTGTTGCTATAAAATTAGAAACACATAATTCCCTAGAATATCATTGTATGCTTAAACATTAAGATTTGTACTCATGGAAATTACTAAAGTAGTCAAACCTGGTGTCCAAAAACTTTTGGCAATATAGTGTATATATTTAAGACAATACATACTTGTGAATGTAAAATATTGTTACGATTTGCTACAATGTTGTTATAATTATAGTGGTTTTCAGTATATTATAAGGTATAAAGCAGAATGTAGTAGTTCAAGTATACAGTTATGAAATGTAAGATATTCAGGTAGCAAAATGTTCCCTGAAGTACCTGAAAAGTTTTATTGTGAATTTTTATAATCCACAGCTGTGAGTTTAGTTTTTCCCCCCATCAATTAAAAGAAATAATAATACTAAAAGAAGGATACACGAGAGAGAGAAAGAAAACAGCTCTATGATGTTGCTGCACAGTGTCTCTGTTGAGTTTACCCCTCTGGCTCTCCCAATTATGAGACAAATTCCCTGTCAGGTAGTGGCACATGAGACTGACAGAAAAGATGCTTGATCACGTTTTTCAACATCAGTTTTGCTATTACATCAATAATAGCTCGAACGTTTTATCATAATTGAGAATTTCTTTGTGTGGGTTTTTTGTGTGTGTGCCTTTTTTGTCTTTTTTTCTGTTAAAAGCACTGCTGTTAACACACAAGGAAACAGCTGTTGGCCAGTTTCATCAGCCTGAAATGCTGCATCAAACAGTGCATTTTCACGATGTACGAGTATGCAGATAGACACATTTTTCTGGCCTGCGTTTCTGTTATTATTAGTGGTGCATGCAGCGCCAAGCATTCTGTTGCTATTCCACAGTGATTTGAACAAATTGGTGGAATATAAAACAGGTAACAAAAAAATAAAATAAATACATAAATAAATAAATATAAAATCAATAGACTGACTTTTCAGAAATTTTCAGATGCCATGTGAGGTTGCCAGTTAAAATAATGTAAATTAGATTTTAGACATAGGCCTATTAGCCATTTCTGGATCAAATGCAGAGACCACACTGTAGCCTACTTTTCCATTTTGAACAAAATATAATTTTACTTATGCACTACTATTAACAGAATTTTTTTTGTTTGTTTCTGTTTTGACAAAAAGCTAAATAGTTCACAGTAGATTAGCTGAGCTGGTTTCAGTTGCAGCACGCTCCTACAAAGTACCCCTTGGCAACTAATGTCTTAAGAACTCCAGAGCTCTTACAGCTAATCATCTGTCATAATTAACTTCATTGTTTGAGTTCTGAATTCTAATCCGGGAAATAGTAATGAGTTTTAAAACCTTTGGCAACAGAGAGAAGGATGGAGAGAGATACGGGGGAAAGGATAGAGAGAGAAAAGTGATTAACACCCGGTCTACAATTGGGGATTCCACAAAGTCAAACTACACAGACCTTTTTTTCGAGTGAAAGATTCATTCATGTCATCTCTCCTGAGTTTCTAGTTTCTACAGAATGATCACAAGGCCAAAAACAGAACAACTGAAGAGTTCAGATGCAAAAGCCTCTAAGTGCCGTCTGAAATTTTCTTCTGAAATGAGCATTTTTCTCAGCTCCTATGCTGTTCAGTTATTTCACTTTAATGGCAAATAAAATAACCTATTCATTGCAATTAAAGTGAAATTACTGAACCTACACATAGGAGCCTGATAAAAAAATGCTCATTTTAGAAGAAAATTTCAAACATCACTTAGAGGCTTCAACTAGTTTAGTGAAACAACAAAAGAGAGTTAAACAATGAATATGAAAATATACAGAATCCTCTCTTAAATTCTCTCTCAGTCTTTCGAAAATGAAGTAGACTCAAAATCACTCACCAAGTGTTCCTTGCTGGAAATGCAATGGCGTCATAATAAAGACTATGATTTACATGCAAACATAAAACACACTCAAACTCTTTTCTGCTCAAAATGCACATTCAGTTAGGTATTTAAAATATCCTTTTGTATACACTATGGTAAAAAATTGGAATAATTAAGATTTTGTAATGTTTTTTTGAAAAGTATTTTATGCTCACAGGGCTGCTTTTATTTGATGTACTAAATTATATATCAGTTATATTGTGAAATATTGCAATTTCAAATAATAGTTTTCTTTCAGTATTCTAATATATGTTTTAAAATGTTCAGCAGCCATTACTTCAGCTGCAGTTATTATCAGCTATTATTGGTGCTCAGTAATTAATAATGATTCTTATGATGGTCATTGTTGAAATCAGTTTTTGCTTAATATTTTTGTGTTATATATATTTCAGGACAGTTCGATGAATAGAAAAATAGAACTATTTTGTAATAATAGATGCATAAAATATCGGGTTGAATAAAAGTTTTTCTTTTTTCTTTTAATAGTAATACAAAATGTTTATTGAGCAGCAAATCAGCATATTAGATACACTGAAGACTGCATGGAGTAATGATGCTGAAAATTCAGCAAGAGATAGATTTACAAATTCAGCAGAGATAAATTTACAAATGCAGCATTGGTGAACACAAGAGATGAGAGTAAAAAAAAAAAAAACTAAAACATTTGACCTGTAATGTATGGATGTCTATCTGATGGAAGACTGTGTATATCTGAGATAGGCTACTATATATTTTTTCCGCATTAGGATTCGTGTAGTTGTACATTTAGCATGTGTTAGCATGTTTATTAGCATGTTCCTGTGTGCATAGGTCAGCAAAAAGTTCCCCAAGCGTTATTAAAAGGAAGCTCTACTTGTATGCTATTTCATTTTATGTCGGATCACTCATTCAGATGACGACCTGTGCTGCAGGCACCTTTATGTGACCATTGAACATTTATTGAGGTGAAAAGTACCAGGAATGTGTGCAGTGATATAACATTTTATAAAGGTTGGTTTCATGCTTCACCAGTCTTCTGAATATACCAGCTGTGCACATATACCATTCAGAGAGGGAGAGAGAGAGAGAGAGGAACAGAGAGCAGATAGCAGCATTTTGAAGCCTGTCTGCACAGAGATATTTCATAGACTTCTGTCAGGCTGGCTATTTCAAAAACACATAATTATCAACAAAAGCACAAAAGCTTGGGAAGGCATTGGTTTAATTAGGAGGAATGTATTGCCAAATGCACACAGCTTAAGAGAGAGAGAGAAAGAGAGTTGTAAGAAGTTAATCAACATTAGCCTTAACGATAAGGCCTCAGAGAAAATGTACAGACATACAGAGTCGCACAAAACCACATTGTTTGTCTTGCTTTTCCAAGAAATTATCCTTATTTCGCCTTAGAAATAGAAAAAGAAGAAGAAAAACACATCATCGTCTCTCTGTTCCTCCTTCCTCTCCCACTGCTTGTCAGAAGAAAGGACAGAAAGGAGGGGAGCGCGAGGAGGCGAATCGGTCAGCAGACACGCGCTTCCCGCGCTTCCAGCAGCTCGCGCTGTGCAGATAACGCGGGAATGTCAACGGTTTGACAGGCTTCCGACGCGTTACTCCCTTTCATCTCCACCGTTGACAGCGCGGTTTAAAGCTCTTTTTGTACTTGTATCTAAATTTGTGTTTTTGGAATAAGAAATCACTAAGCGGGAACGCATGTTTTCATGGGCTCGCGAAGGAGGGAACGGATGAAAAGCTGTTTTTACCTCACAAGACTCCCTGTGATCTGAGGTGAAAAGTACTTTGGCAACACACAAGGCTAATTTAAGGGTTTAAACAGTTAGTCATCAAACAATAGACACCTATTTTTAATTAAGTGCGATTTTCTCCGTTTTGTTAGTCTGTCTCCAACACTAGGCTACATTAATTAATAATATTTGTAAAAAAAAAAGTATAGTCCTATAATTGTATAGCTAGTTCAGTGGTACACAACCGGGGGACCGGGATCTACTATAGGAGACCTCAGGGTCCACAAGATGGCTTTAAATAGGACTTTTATTTAAGAACCATAGTCATGGAAAAACTAGATGTATTTATTTTTATAATGAATAGATAACCACATATTGTAAACCAGGAGTAAACCCTGCAGAACATTCATTTAAACTTCTCGAATTATGGAAATGGGGCATTTGAATGATTTATAATTGTTTTAATTATTAAAGAATTATATAAAGTAACGCTGTTTATTAGTGTTTTTATAAATTCATGTAATCTGTCTAGAAATTGTAGCTTAGACATATTTATGACATAATTTTATGACATAATATTTATGATAATGACACTTCCTAACAGATTTAATGCTAATATTTAATGTGAATCATTTAATCAAAGTACTATACTTAATACAATTAGTGTTACTAGTAAAATCATATATGAAAGTGTCATGATATTTCAAACTGTTGAAATTTCAACTATTATAAATTGATGCCATCTGTTTTCTTAATTTTATTCTTTTATTTTCAGACCACTGTAAACTCATTCACAGTTCTTTTCTCATGGAGAAAACTAAAGCAGAAGTTGTGCCCTTGTGTGTTTGTGGATTGTCTTTTATGGAAGGTCATTAGCCAACAGTGATGTTTCACAGGTAATCATTACTCTAATCTTTTCACTAAAATGATGAATCTATGCTAATAGCAACACTTATTGACCATGTCACAAACAATGCCTAATTTGACTGCTGTGAAAATGTTTAAATTGGGTGTTTTCCTAATTGAGCCCTTGAGCCAAATAAACATACAAATCTGATATCTGTCCATGCAGAGAAAGCAACCTAGCTTTTAATTATATTCCCAACAATATTTCAGTATCAGATCAAAAAGGACATCAAAACATATCTGTGGAATTATTTCAGGTCTGGGTTGCATGAAATAGAAACGCAAATGCGAGCAACACCACAGCGCTTGACATAAGAGCAGCCTTAAGCGTTTGTTAAGAGAGCACCTCAGAAGAGTATTTTGTTCTCCTTCTTCACTCTTTTTCAAAGGCCACCTTTTACTGAACTCAATTTTAATCAATACTTACTGACCCTGGCACCTGCTCATAATCTCCAGTGTATTGGATTTAGCAAGGGTCTATATTAAGATTCAGGCCCTTGGCGAAGGTAGAAGTTTTTTAATTTTCCTGTGACATTCAGACACCGCAGCTGCAGGGCACACTCTGGTGCGCGTGAAACCCTGCAAGAGGAACGGGAAAAGCTAAGGGTGTCTCTGTGGAGAGAGCAGAACTGCTCGCAGGGGGCTGCGAAAGCACCAGGTCGGCGAGATTCCGTGCAGTATTACATTAAAATTTCAAGAGAATAATGACACTTAAGCCATTTGCACGCATACACGCAAAACACACACTCACAGTTATGAATTTCATCTAATATTATCTCAAGAAACACTCAAGCCTCAATCTCCCTCCGATCATGTGAGATCATTGTGCTGTTTTAATTGTCAGTGGGGAGAAATGCATGAGTGGAACGCTTAAATACAAAGTTCATATCTACTAATCATTTAATTATGATCGGAAAATCTAATGAAGTGGAAAGATTAATTAAGTGGCATTTCCTTGATGCTCTGATTGATTTAGAATTACAATGTCTTTCCACAAGAAGCTCAATAATAATTAATAAATTATTTAAATAAACTTGAAAGACATTGAACACTTGTAGTTCGATGCATTAGACTCTTTCCTAGTCAATAAAAACTTGTCACTGTGAAATAGAAATAAGGAAGTAATCTTCAAAAGTAGTCTTAAGTTATGATTTTTAATTTGTGTGTCTACTTGTCTAACAAATAGTGTATTTGTAGCAGTTTCTTTCTTAGCAACATAAAGTGTAAATCAATTTTCATTTATCCAAAGTTCTGTCATGAAACTCTAGATGGCGCCGTCCTATAGGTCTACCTCAATCTGACATAATGACATCATTATCACATGGCGTAGCTGATTTTGTATTAGCAGCCAATGAGCTTGCTGCTCAGCATTTAAATACTTGAATACTCAGAAACCGTCCACCTTCCCCAGCTCCACCTGTATAGATCTGCCACGGGGTAATTCATGTATGCTATATTATTGAGTTATTTCTATAATGTTATATCTCAGCGCAGTATTTCTTACATGCCCACAGCAACATGTTGTGGATGTATTGGCAGTTGCAAGTCTTGGCACTTGCTCTGCCACAGCAGCGTACATATCCGGTTCTGCAAGCCAAACACATTAACATTGTCAGTACCTTACTATTCTAAACCCTCAGACGGCATGATAGAACTAATAGCACTGATAAAAAAGGATTTTAATCCGAATGCTAGTAAATTTTATTTATTATAAAAAGTACTCCAATAATTATCTTTTTTATTTCAACTACAAGTATGTATGTATGTATGTATATTTTACAGTGTATATGGATCTAGATCTAAATCAATTGCTACTGAAAGAGAAATATGCCAATACAGAAAGTATGTGCAATAAAGTGACCACAAAGGTTAGTATGTCTTTGTTGGTTTGTGGTTTTCAAAATATAATTAAAACACGCTAGTACCGTATTGTCCCGAATATAAGATGATGTTTTTTTTTTTCTTGGAAATACATCTGAAAAAACGCTGTCGTCTTATATTCAGGGTCTAGACTTTGACATGTCAATAATACACTCACAAGAATGGGTGGCGCCAAATACGCATAAAACGAGTGTGCCATGAAATACGTAATGTAATGCGTGTTGTAAAGATTGCGAGTAAAAACAAAAGAAAAAGAAAACCCTACAGCTGCGTGAGTCGAGACTGTCACGTTAGCCTGATGGGACCAAACTCCCTAAGACAGTACCCAGATTTGAAGACTACAGTAAGACTTAACTTCTACTGTTAATAAGATTTTGGTAGGCTACTATTATATGGATAGCCTAAATGTCCTAATTCATATGGGCTACCTGTTTTTTTTTTTTAAGGTATATCAAAAAGTGTATATTTTTTAAATGTGATTTTACCAGTTTTTACCATACTTTCAAAACAAAAATTAAAATAGGAAAAATATGCAATATATGAAAATAATTGAAGACAAAATGTGTTTTACTGAGAAAAAACAAGATTTGTTTTTTAAAACGCCTTTTTCCAAAAGGTACATCTGGAAAAAGGGGGGTCGTCTTATAATCAGGGTCATCTTATATTAGGGCCAATATGGTAACTAGCTTTGAAAATATCTCTCCCACAGCCCAGGCATCTTTATCTCTCCGGACGGACTTGCACTCCAAGGTGCTTTTTCTTAGCAAAGGAATTTTGCATGATGCCTTGAAAACAGCAGTAACCTCAGGCTTCGTATCAGCACGATCAGAAGAGAATAAATGGTGCTGTCAATGTCCACACAGAGGAAAATGTAAGGTGCTTTTTTCTACCAGAGCTGTTTGAACAACTTTTATGCTGTCATGAGACCCAATGGAAGGAGAGAGAAGGGCAGATATTGTCACTTACATTTACATTTATTCATTTTGCAGATGGTTTTATCCAAAGCTACTTACAAATGAGGAACATTGCAAGCAGTTTATCATGAGTCAGCCAACATTAGGCGAGATGATGAGAAATACTCCAACCATTTATTACAACTGATTCTCATTTTGCAGCCGGTTCAGGATCCTATAGAAACATACTTTCTTTGTGAGATAAAATCATTAAACAAACCTCAATAGAGGGACTGAACAAAATATGTTTATACACTGGCCCTCAACTGGTTCCATGTATATGAGACAACACAGATGCATTCAAGACCATTTTTCAGGATGTGTAGACAGAGGATGCAGATGTGATTAGCATCTTGGTTGATAGTGCTCTGGAATGGTCGTCATGGATAGGAGCGGTGGGGTGACAGTGATGTATGGCTCCTGGAGCTGAGCAGGCTTCGCCTGTTGATTACCTTGGCAACCTGAATGCGGAAACTCTGCTGAATCTGTTAGTTAGAATGCTCTAGTGTAAAAAACATAGAGGTTTTATACATATCTGAATAATATTTATGGTTGAAACCTGCCAATAACATGTCCAGATTGATTTTCATCTCCAAATCAAAAGAAAAAGAATGTATATGCATTCGCTAAAAATTAAACATGATGACAGTGGGACACCTTAGTGTTTTATAAAGCTTTTTCCAGCACCGTTCTGAATCATAAACTCTGTAATACCATAAAAATTATCCAGTATGACACGTGAAATGAGGTTGAGAGTTAAACTCAAGCGTTTCACCCCTTCAGCCCATCCCACTTTGGCCGGAATAAAGATGAGCTGAGTCTTCTGTCTCGGCACATTTGCTGTGTAGTATTAAAAGAGAACATCTTTACCACCAAACATCGCCCCAAGCAAGACTATCGACTCTCGTCTCCAAGAAGAAATGGATCAAATGAAATATTAGATGGCCAATGGTTCCCTGCAGCCAGCGGAGGTTGAGGTCCCGCATTACCAAGCGGATTTTGGTGCCATGCTGAATTGTGTCTGGGTTGGTTGGGGGGGGGGTGATGAGGTGCTTTGCCAGGGCAGGCCTCAGGTGCCAAACGTGGTGTTGAGAGAGAGCAGGAGAGTAATTCTCCCCGCTGGAGCGAGCTCTCACAGTTTAAACACCCCAGGCACTCGGCCATCTCCTTCTCACATAACAGCATCTACACGGCTGTTTCTACTCACATGCACTTCTTCAGCAGTTTAGCGAGCAGGGGAAAGACAGCATGAAAGAGAGGAAAAATACAGAGTGAGAGACAGAGTGAGAGAAAGGCAGATAGAAGAAAACGAGAAAGAGGGGGAGAGATAAGACTGCAAAAGTGGGTCAAGGACTCAGTTCAGCCATAATTACAGAACTCCCAACACCACAAGCTGGAAGATCAATCCGGCATGGGATTTAGGAACCTATTGTCTCTCTCTTCTCTCTTTCTCCCTCTCTCTCCTTGTGAAGCAATTTGTTTTTGCAGGATTTTTCAGCCCTGTCTTTTTGCCATCAAGCCCTTCAATTAAGATTAGGCTACTGTAGAGCTCTTACTTCAAACTCCCAGCAGCAGAACTGAATTTTAAGGTGAATCACACTGCAACATGTCGAGGACACAAGTAAATGAAAAAAAACAAAAACATTTCACACCCTCATTTTACCGCAGATTGTGGGTTTTCACAAAAGCTACACATGTCTGAGGAGCTTTATCAGAGGCTGATGTCAAAATGGCCCATGGCAGTCTCTCGTGTTTTATGATCCAGGGTTAACACTCCATTCCGAATATTTCTTTGGAGACCTAAAAGAAATGACAGTACAGGCTACGGTGACTGAATGTGATGCCACAGGTCAGGCTACTGCTGCCGTGTCTAATGGATTCTTATGCGTCGCCCTGACATTCACATTGGCAGGTGTTATTGACAAAGAGGTGGTCCAGCGATAAATTTTATACGTGAAACACTTCACGTGGCATCGAGTGCATCTGAGTTCCCTCTGTTGCCTAGGGCTGTGATATCGCAGAACGTCCATTAATAAGGACCAGCAGACAGCTTCATCATGTCCTCTGGTCTGAAGTTAAACCAAAAAACGATAAGAGAAATATGAAAAATCATTTAGGAAAGTAGATACCTTCTAGAAATAAATCATTTATTTTGTTGAAAATGTGTTGCAAATAGTTTAGGGTATCTGGACGTTTTGTTTGGTTGTGCACATAACTACAGTAATGTCCAGATGTTTTGGTACAGAAACGGACAAAAATGGACTCGTGAAAAATGGAGATGATGTTGCAAAATAGGCTAGAATTTTTTTTTCTCCAATTGATGAAAACAACATAATTTAATCTTACTTTTTACTGTGTTGGTATAATTAATAAAACTTACTGTGGTATGAAATAGTGTTGTTAGTGTTAACTAAAAATAAAACAAATAAAAGAATAACAAAATAACAAAAATATATAAATATTAGATAAAAAAATCTATAACTGAAAATAATTTGAAGTTAAAGTCAGAATTATAATTGTTACTAAAACTAAAACCATAGAAAATATTTTTATTAATTCATATAAAACAAACATGAACTGAATAAATAAATAAATAAACCTATTTTATTTTAGGTAATTGCCAAGGCAGCATTTCTCAGTTTTAGTTTTAGTTTAGTTTGGTTTAGTTTAGTTTAAGTACTAAAATAACAAAAACTAAAACTGAGCTAACGGAACTAAAACTAAACTATATAAACATATTTTTGGAACAAAAATGTAACAAAATTACTAAGACTTTAAAATTAAAACTGATGCTCCAGAAGGAAACCCGATGCATTAAGATGCATTGAGGGGGTGAAAACTTTTGAACAGGATGAAGATGTCCACATTTTTCTTATTTTGTTGAAATATATTTTTTTTTTCCATTAGTATTGCCCTTCGGAAGTAACAGAAGATACTTGCGTATGTTTTCCAGAAGATAAAATAAGTTCATTTTACCCTGATCTTCAAATTCAAAAGTTTTCACCCCCGGCTCTTAATGCATGTTTTTTTCCTTCTGGAGCATCAGTGAGCATTTGGTCCTTCTGTAATAGTTGCATATGAGTCTTTCAGTTGTCCTCAGTGTGAAAAGATGATCTCAAAATCGTAGTCACTGCTGGAAAGGGTTCAAATATGCAAAGATGCTGGAAAACCAAAGAATGTACAGAACATGGAGGATTTTTCTGAAGAACAGTGCTCAGTTTAACTGTTCAGAACAGACAAGGGACTCATGAACAACCATCCCCTAAACAAAAAAAATGTTGTGGATCATCCAGGTAACCACACACAGTATTAAGAACCAAGGGGTCCCAAACTTTTGGATGGGGTTATTTTTTATAATTTCAGCAATTTTTTTTGTCTTGTGGACTATATGCAAACATCTTTTATGTAAAATATCTTACTTTGACGTGACGAAATGTGTCTGGGATCTCTTATTTTGGTTACAATTATTCACATGTTTCACAATTCTGCTAGGGGTTCCAACTTGCGCTTACCACTGTATATATATATATAGGTGCATCTCAAAACATTTGAATATCATGAGAGTTCATTTTTTTGTAACTTATTTCAAAAATGTAAACTTTCATATATTCTAGATTCATTACATGTAAATTAAAACATTTCAAAAGTTTTCTTGTTTTAATTTTGATGATTAGAGCTCACAGCTCATGAAGACAAGTATCGTTCAATATTGAATATTCCTAAGACATCAAAAAAAGGATTTGCAAAACAAGAAAAGTCAAGTCCCCCCCCCCCCCCACCCCCCTTTTTTTTTTAAAAAGTATGTTCTTTCTTCCTCATGACTTGGTCGGGGCTCTTTTAGCACAAACTCCAGCATCAGTGAGGTGTGGCATGGAAGCGATCAGACTGTGGCACTGCTGAGGCACTATTGATCCTTCAGCTCATCTGTATTGTTGGATCAACTGTTTCTCATCTTCTCTTGAAAATATCCCATAGATCCATAATGAGTGCCGGTCAGGCACGTTTGCTGTTTCTCAAGGACAGCAGTAAGATCAGGGGTCAGCAACCCGGCGTAGGGTATGAGGGTGGTTTGGCACATGAGTTGGTAGCGTGTACTCGAGGGAAAGGTCACCTGCTAGGTGTAATAGGCGAATGTACATCGGGACAGTCTGTATCAACCGTACGTAAGCGGCGTGTGATTCGGATGACGATAGACCTGTGCTGAGATGCGTGTTAAAGTGGTGTCCAAAATCTGGTAGAGTGGCTTTTGTAAGCATTGACTTTGGACTTATAAACACATGGAACGAAAAAAAAAAAAAAAAAATAAAAAAAAAAAAAAAAAAAAAAAAAAAAAAAAAAAAAAAAAAAAAAACAACCACACCAGGCAGACTTCACCCCAAATCATCACTGACTTCAGAAACTTCACACTGGACTTCAAGCTGCTTGGATTCTGTGCCTCTCCAGTCTTCCTCCAGACTCCAGACCTTGATTTCCAAATGAAATGCAACAGTATTCTCAAGCTTGCGGTCATCCCTGTTGCTTGTGCACCTTTTCCTACCCAATTTCTTCCTTCCAGTCAACTTTGCATTTAAGATGCTTTGATACAGCACTCTGTGAACAGCCACCCTTTCAGTAATGACCTTCTTTGACTTACCCTCTTTGTGGAGGGTGTCAATGATCGTCTTCTGGACCATTGCCAAGTCAGCAGTTTTCCCATTATTGTGGTTTCAAAGGACAAGAGATACCCGGAATTTATACTGAAGGGATGGTCATTTAATGAAACTTTGTATGTAAATATTGTAATATTTTGAGATACTGGATTTTTGACTTTTATGAGCTGTAAGCTCTAATCATCAAAATTAAAACAAAAAAACTTTTGAAATGAATTACTTTACATGTAATGAGTATTCATGTATATATGCATTTTGTGTATATATATATCTAGATATTATATAATATATATCTATATATATATATATATAATATATATATTATAATATATAGAAGAATTCCTCTATCTGTATCTTATAGAAAAGAATTAAGGGGAGGATGATACCATTTCAGAATATATCCTCATCTCCATAAATTCATATCAACACAGTCTAGCCTTTCCCAAACAATGATAGATTCTGCCACTCACCTGCATAATTCTGACATCAAGATATTGAACACTTCTACTTATGGCCAGCACACAACAGCTACACTGCAACCTGTCGGCATTTGTGTAAAGCACCCCAGTGAATCTCATCTCTCAAGAGTGGAGGCCAGGGACAATGTCCCTGAGAAAGACCGACTGCACATAACTCTGGCCTGATCAGACAGGTCATTCTCTGTGTGTGATTGATAATGCCTGTCTGGTGCGAGGTGAAACACAATGGTGTTTAGCAGCCACCTGATTCGAATGGATTGCAGAAAATTAAATCGATGTGGCTCTGTGGAGACGGGTTGCTTGAACTGCCTCTGTCGGGACTGTCATCAATACAATTATTGATCCCAAGGGGAAAATGTTGCCCTGTGAACTCTGCCAGACTAACTGATTAAAATTACCGCAAGAGACCCCTGTGAAGGAATCGTGAATGTGAATTGTGAATGAATCATTCAGATAGGTACTTTGAAGTTGATCGACCAATTCTTTCAAAGAATTTGACTCAAAAGAGTGATTTGTTCACTGATTCAGTTCTCAAGTCAATTCATAAGGGAAGCATGTAAACTGAACTTGAGAAATGAATGAGTTTAATTTATAAATAAATAATTTTGATCAGTTTTGTGCAGTTGATTCATTGTTTCATTTAAAAAATCTGAGTCAAATGCATAATTTGTTTTCTGATCCGTTCTCGAGTCAACTCATCATAGAAGTGGCAATGTGAGTTAAATTTGAATGAATCAATTAGACTGATATCGTTTCACTTCGCTTTTAGACACACACACTTGTAAACTTCCCTAAGCACTTCCATTTGTGGAATCCCTGCTGCGTTCCACTTCGTGAATTGGATGAAGGAGATTATATGGACAGACCCTACACCCCTTGACCTCTTGATTTTGACCAAGGGAGCGAGTCTACTTCATATGTAAGACCACTCCATATACCACAATGCAACACGATTGCATTTAATTTTCCCACCCCAAATAAGTCTATGATATACAAATAATTTTTTAATAAATCAACTCCAGACCAATTTTGTGAAATGGATCAACAGATTCATTGAAACAGCCCTAAAAGAAGAAATAATTTACAGATATGTTATCGCTATTTCTCTAAGGAGCTCTGTCAAGGATTTTTTAAGGACCTCAATTAAGGTCTGTTTTTCACATAAAGCTATCATATGACTTTCAAAAGATTTATATAGTGTAGTATATACAGTTCATGTGTCATATGGACCTCTTTTGTGATACTATTATGGCATTTTCTTGTCATTTAAAGTCAATTTCGGTCAATTCAAAATAGTTGCCATGATATCTATTGAAAATTCACCTTTTGTGTTCCTTGGAAGAAAGCAAGCATGCAACAACATAAGGGTAAGTAAACAATGGCAGAATTTTCCTTTTCTAGTAAACTTCTTCAACTAAGTTATGAGGCGCTTGTAGCTTGACAAGCTAGAGTTTTCAAGTATAGCTTCCTCAAGGTTGTCATTTTCTAGCAGACTTCCTTACCCTTGGGTCTCAGTATTTTAAATAGTGTCGCAAGTCGCAGACTTAATTTCCCATGCACAATTACACTTTCTCTTCAGAGTCTTCAGCTGGGGGCAGAGGAGCTGGAAAAAGCTTTTAATGAAAGAGAGAAGGGAGTAATGAAGAGACGGGAGTTATCTCCGCCAACACTCTTCTTTTTCTTCGCTCTGCCACTTTCTTTTATCTCTCTCATTACTGGCCTTCCACTTAATGTTTGTGCTTTATAATGGTTTACTAATATTTGGAAGGTGAGCTGCCCTCTAGAAAGTGTCTTGTGAAGCTCGTTGTTACTGAAGCACTTTTTTGTGTTTTATGTTTTATGCACTTTATGCAAAAAAATTCTGGTCAATGTTTTGGATGTAAAATGCTTGTTCTTCACTGTAGCTCTATGGCTTCTTTAAGACATTGTATGTTTGAGTGTTCTGTCCAGTCCAACGCAGCAACACTGACTTAACCAATAGCGTAAGTTTGGGGGCTGGACTAGCTATTTCGCTGGCAAATGATTAAAATGTTTTACCTTAACACAATAAGACAGGATTTTGAAAGAATAATTCACCCACAAATTATCGTTCTGTCATTTACTCATCCTCATGTCATTTCTAACTCATATAGCTCTTCTGTGGAACACACACTTTTTTTTATTTTATTTTAAACAATATTCATTCTATTTGTTTTAAATTTACATGAATAGGGACTAGAATTAATGAAAAATTAATGAAAAACAACAACGCACCATAAAAGTAGTCATGTGCACTAGGCCTGTTAATCAGAATAAAACCGAAATCGTGATATGGCTTAGGGCAGTTACGTAAAAGCTTGTTCCCTTTCAGTCAGTCACGTTCGACGTTATGTCAGTCGTGACTGACAAATTGGGATCTCGCCCGAGAGCCCAATCTCCTTCGAGTGCTAACTAAACAAGCCAATGACAGTTGGCGTGCGTGTTTCGCCACGCGCACCCCGCCCCGCAGCGCGGGTATAAAAGGAGAGTGTTTTCCTTTCTAAAAAGAGCAAATTCCAAAAGAGCTTCACGAGCGACGGGCGTCTTTTTAAAGATGGCTTCCCGCTCATGCGTTTCTGGATGTGGTTGCTTCCTGGCTTCATCTGATGGTCATGATCGCTGTATCTCGTGCCTGGGCTTACAGCACGCTGAGGCAGCGCTCATGGATGAGTCATGTTCTCAGTGCGGGAACATGACCATCGCGACGTTGCGGTCTAGATACCTACTCATTAAACGGGGGTATCCCCCTTGCCATGCCCCTTTCCATCTCCTCTGGTTCTCGGAGGGCTACTTTGGTTCATGGTCAGGGAGATCTGAGGATCACGGTGAGAGCTTCCCCGTTGAGTACGTCTCTGCGGGCCTCTCATTCCTCCAGCACATTGCACCACCTGGTTTTTCCCGGACGAGCTTGCTGGATCCTCGGACAGGGCGGGGCCCAGCATCTCGTGCGGAGCGCAGGCAGATGACAGGATGTCGATCGCTGCATCGGAGGGCGAGCTAGGCTCTGGAGATGAGGATTCGGCTGCGCTGCCTCCGTCAGGAAGAGTGGCGTTGCCCGAGTCAGATCCAGAGCTGACCGCTATGCTTTCCCAGGCCACCGAGAGTGTCGGGCTGCACTGAAGGCCTCCTCCTTCTCCCGAACGCTCAAAGCTGGACGATTGGTTCCTGGGGGTGCAAGCCGGTCATCGGCAGCCGCCTCCAGTTCCATTCTTCCCGAAAGTGCATGAGGAGGTCACTAAGTCTTAGAAGGCACCTTTTTCTGCCCGAAACAGGCTTGATGCCTCCTCCGTCCTCACCACCCTCGAAGGTGGGGCGGCCCAAGGGTATGTGGACACCCCCCCCCAGTCGAGCGCGCTATTGCTATACAGCTCTGCCCGCAAAGCGCCGCCGCCTGGAGAGGTAATCCACGCCTTCCGTCCAGGGCCTGTAAGTTCTCGTCCGCTCTGACGGTTAAGGCTTACAGTGCTGCTGGACAGGCGCTTCCGCCCTGCATGCCATGGCCCTACTGCAAGTCCACCAGGCCAAAGCGTTAAAGCAGTTGCACGAGGGTGGTGCTGACCCAGGTGTGTTGCAGGAACTGCGACGGACCTCACACTTAGGGCGACGAAAGTCACAGTGCGGGCCCTGGGTCAGACGATGTCCACACTGGTGGTCCAGGAGTGCCACCTATGACTGACCTTGGCGGATATGAGGGAGACAGACAAGCATTGCTTCCTGGACTCCCCGATCTCCTAGGCCCCCGTAAACCCCCCCCCCTATTCGGCGAAGCGGTGGAGGGCTTTGCCTAACAGTTCTCCGCCGCGCAGAAGCAGACGTAGGCGTTTCGACATATCCTGCCCCGGTGGTCTGCTGCTGTCTCCACCCCACCACTGGCTGCAGCCCCTCTGTCTGCTCGTCACCGAGGGCGCCCTCCTGCGGCTTCCACCTCCGCTCCAGCGCGGCCACAGCAGCAGCCTTCACAACGGCCGCAGCGTGGAGCTGGCCGCAGGAAAACGGCTCAGCCCGCCTCCGCCCTTGCCAAGCCTGTGAAGCGCCAGGGCAGGTGGCGTCCCTGAGACGGGTGACCCGGAGCTCTTTGATCCTGCTCTTCAGGAGATGGTGACTACACCACTCCTTCCCCCGGCGGAGGGTCGGTTGGAGAAACCTTTGTTCCTGTTTTTTTTCTGTTCCGCCACTGGCTACCCAGCCAGTGGTATCCAAAACCTCAAAAAAAGAGCAGTTTCTTTTTTCTCCGGGTCCCAAGAGGGCAAGGATGGTGGTGCACGAGACCCAGTCTCCACACGGCCGTCCCGCTCTTCCTTCGCCAATGGGCAGCAGGGTCCGGTTCAAGGACGCTATGCCTCCTCACGCGCCCCCTGCCCAGCCGTGGAGCCAGGAAAGTGGCGCACCGCGCACTCAGACCCCACCCTGGGAAGCACGCCTCCCGGTTTGGGTTGTTCGTGGGGCCTGGTTAGCCCTCCCCAGGCCGTCTCGCTGGCTCATGTGAACCATCAGACTCGGCTATGTGATTCAGTTTGCCCGGCGCCCTCCCAAGTTCAGGAGCATTCGGTTCACCTCTGTGTTGGACAGGGATGCTCCTGTCTTGCGTGCAGAGGTACAGCCAGTCCCTCCAGCCGAGATGAGGAAGGGCTTTTACAGCCCTTACTTCATCGTACCCAAGAAAGGCGGTGGGTTACGACCAATCCTGGACCTGCGCATGCTGAACCCCGGCCCTTTCAAGGTCCTCCCCTTCGGGCTATCCCTGTCGCTTCGTGTCTTCACCAAGGTCGTGGAGGCAGCCCTCGTTCCATTGAGGGAAGCGGGCTTTCGCGTTCTCAACTACCTCGACGACTGGCTCATACTGGCCCAGTCTCGAGCGCAGTTGTGCGAACACAGGGACATGGTGCTCAATCACCTCAGCCGGTTAGGGCTTCGGGTCAACTGGGAAAAGAGCAAACTCTCCCCGGTGCAGAGGATCTCTTTTCTCGGCATGGAGCTGGACTCGGTCAACCTCTCAGCACGTCTCTCAGTACAGCGTGCACAGTTGATGCTGAACTGCCTGGGGTCCTTCCAGCGCAAGACGGCGGTTCCACTGAGACAGTTTCAGAGGCTCCTGGGGCATATGGCATCCGCAGCCGCTGTCACGCCGCTTGGGTTGCTTCATATGAGACCGCTTCAGCGTTGGCTTCACGACCGGGTCCCGAGATGGGCATGGCGACACGGCACACAACGGGTTTCAGTCACCCCGTTCTGCCATCAGACCTTCAGCCCGTGGTCAGATCTTGCCTTTCTTCGGACAGGGGTGTCCCTAGGGCAAGTATCCAGGCATGTTGTTGTGTCAACATATGCCTCTGCCAGGGGCTGGGGTGCCATGTGCAATGGGAATGCAGCTGCGGGGCTCTGGTCGGGGCCCCGACTGCAGTGGCATATCAACTGCCTCGAGTTGCAAGCAGTATGGCTTGCTCTGCGCCGCTTCAAATCGCTGCTGCACGACAAGCATGTACTGGTCCGTACGGTCAACACTGCGACCATTGCGTACATCAACTACAAATGCGGTCTATGCTCCCGTCGCATGTCGCAACTCACCTGCCATCTCCTCCACTGGAGTCAGAAGCATCTGAGGTCGTTTCATGCCGTTCATGTCCCAGGCGAGCTCAATCGTGCAGCCGACGAGCTCTCACGACAGCCTGCGCTTCCGGGAGAATGGCGACTCCACCCCGAGACAGTCCAGCTGATTTGGAGACGCTTTGGGGACGCTCAGGTAGACCTGTTTGCCTCCCCAGACACGTCCCATTGCCAGTTGTTTTACTCCCTGGCCGAGGGGACCCTCGGCACGGACGCACTGGCGTGCAGCTGGCCTCGGGGCCTACGCAAATATGCGTTTCCCCCAGTGAGCCTTGTCGCACAGACACTGTGCAAGGTCAGGGAGGACGAGGAGCAGGTCCTCTTGGTAGCACCATACTGGCCCAGTCGGACTTGGTTTCCAGAACTAATGCTCCTCGCGACAGCCGCTCCTTGGCAAATTCCTTTGAGGAGGGATCTCCTTTCTCAGAGAGGGGGCACCCTCTGGCACCCGCGTCCAGACTGGTGGAATCTCCACTTGTGGTCCCTGGACGGGACGCGGAGGTTCTAGGTGGGCTACCTCCAGCGGTAGTAAACACCATCACGTCAGCTAGAGCCCCGTCTACCAGACACGCTTACAGGCTGAAGTGGAACCTGTTTGTCGATTGGTGCTCTTCCCGGCAAATAATAAATATATAAAAGCTTGATGGTTTAACATTTGAAAATGATTTAAGACAACCATCAATATTAGTATTGTAACATTTTATATTTGTTAGCGCTGCTCACGCTGAATTAGTGACAATGCATCGTTTTTGGTCAAAATACATGTGTTAGCATGAAAAATGTCAGGTTTGGGATGATTTGAGTGTGAGTGAATTATGCAAGAATTTTTATTTTTTGGGTGAACTATCCCTTTAAGTGCAAATTCTGGGCAATCTCAGATGCTTTCAGTAAACTGGGATCTTGATGGTTAAGAAAGTGGTTGATTTGGGCAGCGTCTGTGTTGTTGTGGAGTGGAGCTGATCTCGGGGTGCAGTGATGTATGTGTTTGTTGTTCTCTGGGCACGTGAGGAGAATCCCACTGGGCTGGAACCATATTAGAACCTCAGCACTCAAGCTTATCTCATCTGATAAGGTGCACAGAGACACGAGCGAGAACGAGAGCTCTCTAATGCACTTCTTCACTGATAGAGGAGCAATAAGGAGGGGAGGGGAGAAGATGGTACGAGAGTGGAGGAATAAGGAGATGAGAGGTCTTCTGTTTGACCGAAAACTAAATTAAATTAGTAAACTGTGTCTAAAACAACCACATATCTACAAAAAAGGCCTTGGAACATCTGATCCAGTGTTGCAAAAACGGACATGTAAAATTAATGTCGTCCTTCAACAGTAACCAGATTGTGAGAGACAAAATACATTTTGATGCAAAAAGACTGCTGCTGTGGGCCGCCCATTTGCCTATAATGGGTAATTTGATCATCTTTGGCTGAATTTAGCTAGACAGAAAATAATTCAAGGTCCAAATAACCTACAATATGTTCCTTTGAGAGTAGTAAAAAGTCATTTACCTCCTCTCGTAAATCAATGAATCCAATTTCGAAATCTGGGCTGTTGGAAAACCTTATCAGTGACCTGATGCAAAGCGAGGTGTGAAGAAAACTCACTGAAACACCTCACACTCGATCAACAACTTTCCAAATCAATCACATTTGCTGATTGTATTTTCTGTCATGCATTTATGCCAACAATCCAGATTTTTAACACCATGCAGATGCTAAAAAGATTGCAAGACTTTTTGTTTTTTCCCCTTGGCTTGGTGGTTCACGCACCAGAGGCCAAGATATAAATGTTATAGGCACTCTTAAAGTAATAGTTGATGCAAAAATGAAAAGATGCATTTTTTTGTTTAAATTTTAAACTACCATTTACTTTTGGCATCACTGACATCAAACCTGTCAAGGCATGTTTGATGAATCTGTATATGAACAAGACTTTGAGAATGAGAAATCATTGTTTACAATATTCATTGTATTAAAGCAACTCAAACATTCTGCTAAACTTCTCATTCTTTTGTTCCATGGAAATCATGGGTTTGAATCATTATTATACCTGTATTAATATAATTCTGCAACATTTTTTAAATTAGAAACTTGAAAAAATTGAAAAATTATAAGTTGATGTGGAAACTAAGCTGCAAAACAACATTTTTAAAATTTAATTTGTCAAAAAGAAAAATGCATATTTAATTAAAAAAAATTTTTTTTTTAAATTAAGCAGTAAATTGTTTTTTACATTTATTTTAATATAATTAAAAGGATAGTTTTCACCCAAAAATTTATTAGAAAACATTAATCACTCACTCCCATGTTGTTCCAAACCCGTAAAAGATTTGTTTTTCTTCTGAACACAATTTAAGATATTTTTGATTAATTCTGAGAGCTTTCTGACCCTCCCATATACAGCAAGGGTCCTTACATCATCAACGTTCAGAAGCGTAGCTAGGAGATCTGTAAAATAATCCATGTGACATCAGGGGTTCAACCTTAATATTACGAAGCTACGAGAATACTTGTTGTGTGCAAAAGGAAAAAAAAAATAACGATTTTATTTCAATTTTATGTCACCCTAAGCGCCATTTTGGAGAGTATCCACTGAACCTAAACAGTGTATGCGTTCTCAGAATCAGAATCAGAATCAGAATTAAGTGAAGTGACATGTGACATGTGGCCAAGTATGGTGACCCATACTCGGAATTAGTGCTCTGCATTTACCCATCCAAAGTGCACACACACAGCTGAGAACACACACACACACACGGTGAACACACACCCAGAGCAGTGGGCAACCATATTGCTGCGGCGCCCTGGGAGCAGTTGGGGGTGCGGTGCCTTGCTCAAGGGCACCCCAATCAGTCGTGGTATTGAGGGTGGAGAGAGTGCTGTACATTCACTCCCTCCACCTACATTCCCTGCCGGTACTAGACTCGAACCCACAACCTTTGGGTTTTGAGTCCGACTCTCTAACCATTAGCCACGACTTTCCCCCTAATACTTTTATTGCCAGGTGTGCAAACACCAATGAATTTGTTGTGGTTTTTAAGGTGCTTCCCATAGCACAACATACACATCTAACATGAAAACAGAAAAAAACTAACCAAAAAAAAACAAAACAAAAAACTACTTTACATAGTAAACTTAACAATAAATATGTGTATGAATCCGGAATCAGTAGATTATGTACAGATTTGCATCATTTACTCTTAATAGAACTGTATAAAAATAAGAGATTGCATATGTATGTACATAATAGTTAGAAAGATGCATAATTAAGGGATTAGAATGAATTACGGAATTATCGAGAACGCAGGTTGATTCATTGTAGCTGTTTTAAGCTGGAGATGCATGGGGGAAAAACAGTTTTATGCCTAGTTGTTCTAGTGCACAGAATCTGTAGCGCTGCCTGAGGGGAGAAGTGCAACGGTTTGTCCGGTGGAGAGGGCTTTTTTTTTTTGGGGGGGATGATATTTCCCTGCCCGGTTTCTTCTTCACTCTGGAGTTGTACAAGTCCTGAAGACTGGGCAGGTGCACACCAATGATTCTTTCTGCTGTCCTAACAGTTCGTTGCAGTCTTCTTAAATCTGATTTGCTGGCTGACCCAAACCAGACAGTTATAGAAGAGCACAGAACCGACTCAATAATAGCTGAGTAAAACTGTGTCATCTGTGCCTGTGGCAGGTTTAACTTTTTCAGCTGACGAAGGAAGTACAGCCTCTGATGGGCCTTTTTGACAGTCGAGTCATTGTGATTGTCCCACTTCAGGTTCTGAGAGATGGTGGTGCCCAGGAACCGGAATGACTCCACTGCAGTCACAGTGCTTTCCATGATGGTGAGTGGGGGGAGAGCAGGGGTGTTCCTCCTGAAGTCCACTATCATCTCCGCTGTTTTGAGCATGTTCAGCTCCAGGTTGTTGTGACTGAACCAGACAGCCAGCTGCTCAACCTCTTGTCTGTAAGCAGACTCGTCGCCATCCTGGATGAGGCCGATGACTGTGGTGTCGTCCGCAAACTTCAGAAGCTTGACAGAGGGGTCTTTAGAGGTGCAGTCGTTGGTGTCGAGGGAGAAGAGCAGTGGGGAGAGAACACATCCCTGAGGAGCTCCAGTGCTGATGGTGATAGTCCTGGATTTGAGTTTGCCCAGCCTCACTAGCTGCTGCCGCCTGCTGTCAGAAAGCTGGGGATCCATTGACAGATAGAGCTAGGGACAAAGAGCTGGGTTAGTTTGGTCTGGAGGAGTGTTGTGATGATGGTGTTGAAAGCGGAGCTGAAGTCCACAAACAAGATTCTTGCATAAGTCTCTGGTTTGTCCAGATGTTGGAGGATGTAGTGTAATCCCATATTGACTGCATCATCCACAGACCTGTTTTCTCTGTAGGCAAACTGAAGAGGATAAAGCAAGGGTTCAGCGATGTCCTTCAGGTAGGCCAGGACCAATCTCTCAAATGACTTCATGGCCACAGACGTTAGAGCCACAAGTCTGTAGTCATTCAGTCCTGTAATTTTGGGTTTCTTTGGGACGGGGATTATGGTGGAATGTTTGAAGCATGAAGGGACTTCGCACAGCTCCAGTGATTTGTTGAAGATCAGTGTGAAGATGGATGATAGCTGGACAGCAGAGGTTTTGAGGCAGGCTGGAGAGACACCGTCTGAAATTGGCTTTTCTTTATCTTCTGCTTTCTGAAGACTTTGCATACATCCTCTTCACAGATCTTGAGTACAGGTTGAGAAACAGTAGGGGGGAGGGAGGGTGAGGGTGTTGATGGCTGTGCTGTGAGACGGTCGGAGTGGGTGTGAGGGGTCAGACCAGTCTTTTCATACCTGCAGTAAAACTCGTTCAGGTCTTCAGCCAATTGTTGATTGGCCTCAGTGCTGGGGATGGTGTCTTGTAGCTGGTGATGGCTTTCAGGCCTTTCCACACTGCTGTAGAGTCATTACTTGAAAGCTGTTTTTTTAGCTTTTCAGAGTAGTTTAACTTTGTCACTCTTATCTCCTTATTCAGTGTGTATTTGGCCTGTTTGTCTTTGTCCCCACTCCTGTAGGCGTCCTCTTTAGCCTGGCGAAGCTGTTTGAGTTTTGCACTGAACCAAGGTTTGTCGTTGTTAAATGTTAAATAAGTCCTGGTGGGAACACACATGTCCTCACAGAAACTGATGTAGGATGTCACAGTGTCAGTGAGCTCATCCAGACAGTTAGTTGCCAGCCTCAAAAACACTCCACCCAATCCGATACGTTCGAAGCAGTAACCAATTTACTCCTACCTCTCTGCTTCAGCAGTCCATCTCTTTACAGTTTTTACTACAGGCTTAGCAGATTTTAGTTTCTGCCTGTAGGCTGGTAGAAGATGAACCAAACAGTGATCAGAGAGTCCCAGAGCTGCTCGGGGGACAGAGTGGTATGCATCCTTTAAAACAGTGTAGCAGTGGTCCAGTATATTGCTGTCTCTGGTAGGGCATGTGATGTGCTGTCTATATTTAGGTAGTTCACGGGTGAGATTAGCTTTATTAAAATCACCGAGAACGATAATGAAAGAGTCTGGATAACGCTGCTCTGTGTGAGTAATTTGATTGGCCAACAGTTCTAGTGCGGCGCTCACTCGCGCGTCAGGAGGAATGTACAGACTCACCAGAATAAACGAGGAAAACTCCTGCGGTGAATAAAAAGGCTTACAGTTAATGAAGAGAGCTTCCAAATTTGGGCAGCACATCTTCTTTAAAACTGTCACGTCTGTACACCAGCCTTCATTGATATAAAAACATAATCCACCGCCTCTCGTTTTCCCCGACGACTCAGTGACGCGGTCCGCTCTGAACAGCTGGAAGCCCGTTAGATGTCTGTCCAGGATGGCTCCTGGTTCATGCCAGTTTCCGGGGGGGGGGGGGGGGGGGGGGAAAGGGGGGGGGGGGGGGATGAAGCAGAGTGCAGCGGAGTTTAAAAAGTCTTTGTTTGTGAGGGTGAGGAGTCGTAGTTCGTCTGATTTATTTGCTTGGGAGCGGAGATTCACCAGATGAATGCTCGGCAGCGGAGTCCTAAAACCGCGTTGTCGGAATTTCACGAGCGCACCGGCGCGTTTCCCTCGCTTGCGTCGCCTGGAGCGCTTGTATAGGAACGCAGCTCCTCCGACTAAAATGTCCAGTAAAACATCTGAATGCTCAAATGTCGGCAGAAAGTTATTTGGTGTGCTATTTCTGATGTCCAGGAGTTCGTTCCTAGTAAAGCTGATTGGGAAAAAAATGCTTAAGACAGGACAAACAAACAAAAAAAGTACAAGTACCAAGCCATCCGCGGCGCCATCGATGGTATGGGAAGTTCTGTGTCAGCTGCGCCACGCGGATACGTTTTCTACATTGTTTGTGCTTTGATTCGAATGAAAACAACATATCCGCGGTGCAGCTGACACAGAACAACATATGCTGTTTGCGTTCAGTGGATACTCTCCAAAATGGCGCTAGGCTGAAGCGGAGGAGACGAATTGTTGAATAAAGTGCCCAGTATTGGTTGTTTGTGTCTTTTTTGCCGACAAAATGTATTTCGCGTACTTCGCATATTCGGTTGAACCCCTGATGTCACATGTATTATTTTACCGATCTCCTTGCTATGTTTCTGGACCTTGATTTTGGTAATTACATTGCTGTTTATGGGAGGGTCAGAGAGCTGTCAGAATGCATCAAAAATATCTTAATTTGTGTTCCAAAGATGAACGGAGGTCTTACGGGTCTGGAACGACATGAGGGTGAGTAATTTATGGACTAATTTTCATTTGTGGGTGAACTAACCCTTTAAATTCTATTATATCATTAATAATATATTGAAACAATCTACCTTAAAATGCTAAAAAAAAATTAACATTTGTTACGCACACGCACACACACACAGTTCTGTTAATATTATACATGATAAATGTTGAATATTTGTATTAAATATGGTCCAGTTAATTGTGAATTACATGGCCACTAATGCTTAAAACTCAGATGATCTCTTGGGATGTGCTTGATATTCCTTGTTATTGTTGTATGCTTATGGAGCATTGTATCAGCATATGAGAATCAAGCAAAAACCTGACAGTTAGGGTTTCTATAATTGTATCCTACTGCCATCTACTGGCCCATGCGCCTGAATGCAGCTGTGTAGCACCTGCGTTTTACTCATTTGATCTCATCTGTTGAAACTAATGCACACTCTAATTACAATTCATGAGAGGAATATGACAATCTGGGCTTGGCCCACAGAATTTGGCTCAGTGTATTGATACTGATCAGAAATGACAGCAGCACCATTCCAGAACCACAAAGACGGAGAGAAATCACAAACAGCACAACCAGAGACTGAAACACGGCATGCGAAACGTCCTACCACATGAAACAACGCTTATCTAAATATAAGATTCCTCTCTGAGATCCAGATTTATTTATAAACCACTCAAAGATACAGATAGAAAATATTTACAGCATACACATTACAAAAGAACATGTCACAAGGATAACAAAGCGTTTAAATGCAGCTGATCAGGGTGATTTCAAAAGAATTGTTTAACACCTAATAGAGAGGTTATCTGAAAGGCTATGTAGGTTTTAAAACATAAATAAATGAATAAATATGACACTTAAGATGGCACTAATGTAGTGCATCAGAAACCATCCCTTTTTAGGGATCATTAAAGGCATAGTTCACCCAAAAATAAGAAATTAAATATATAAGAATTTTTTTTTGTTATTATTGTCTTATTTAATTTCAAAATTATATGACTTACTTCCTTCTGCGGAACATTAAATAATTTTAATTAAATGTTTTTAAGGATGTTCTGGTAGCTCTTTTTCATGCATTTACACTGAAAGTGGATTTCAAAAAGGACTCAAAAAGTAGTTTATACAACTGGCTCTATTAAAAAGAAATTCTCTTTTTTGTGTTTCACAGAAGATAGAAAGTCATACAGATTTGGAATGAAAGAAGGGGACGAAAAAAATGACTAAATGTAAAAACCCTTTATGAGCGAACAATTCCTTTAACACAAACAGAACTATTTCCTCATAATGGGCACCCTCATAAATGAACACACACACACACGCTATGGTACTGTGGACATGATGCCACATTCTGTTTTGGCTGTATGACATTTTCCTCTGTGCAGTTCCTCAACTCTCTCAAGTTCTCCAGACAGCCTCAAGTTTAGTTTGTGTGCTTTTTAAACATCCATTCAGCACTGTCTCTGGTCTGGCTCATTGTCGTGCTCAGCTCGTATGCTGCTGTAAACATTTATGTTGTGGTCTGAAGGATGCCAGACGTGTGTTTTGAGCGTGTTTCAGCATTGCATGCTCATGGTGGGCTCACATATCCACATCGCCATCATACGCCAGAGCCAGTGCCTTCTGTGGACTGCTGCTGGGACTGTCCTTCGGGTTTTTACTGAAACGCAAAATATACAAGCATACTGTATGTGTAAACTCACAACAACCTTGCGTCATAATTTGCTGCAGTTTAATCTATCACCACTAGAGCGCAGAACATACGTAGCCATGTTTCCTATATGAGATTTACTAATTAGGGAGATTTATTTTTTTGCCTTAAAACATATGCCAGTTGTTTATTTTAGAGATAATGTTCAGTCAGGCAGTCATTATGGCAAAATAAACTGACAGGAGGGTGATTAGGACCCTGATTGTTTTATTATGTGAGAAGAAAGAGAATGATAGAGTTATATGAAGAACATTAAACTAGTACAGCCATGTAAAAATCAGTCTCACCACAGGAGGAAGGACATAATGATGAGGAGGAGGATCACGACAAACCCGGCCGCCATCAGCCCATATACCCACAACTTGACACGACCATCTGTCAAAATAAACAGTAATGCTCACAAAGTACAGCTTTTGTAAATCATTCTGACTTGATTCTGGTTGAGAAAACTGACTCTTGACCACTAGTTGTCAATCAAACAACAGAATAATAGAGTGCTGCAAAGATGACATATTTTTGAAGGCTAAAACTCAGAAACGAGTTAGTATTTTAGCATCGTCCTGATGTCAATGGTTTTATTGAATGTGTTTTTGGTTAAACGTTTGAAATAAGCTCAAGATATTTTCACATCTTATTCCACAACATAAAATACATCAGTAATACCTCATTGTGATTTTTTAGAAGCTTTAACTTATCTTGAAAAAGGTGGTTGATAACAATTGGGAAAACAACAGAAGTTGTCGGGACATTAAATTGGTTAACTCCCATGTCCAGACGTACACGGGTATTTTTATATAGTATTTTATAGTTTTTCCTTCCATTTTAAAAAAAATCTCTGTCCACATGAAAAACGCAAACGCATGCTATGAAGCACTGTCAAGAGCATGCCAAACCAACAGGTGGCGATATAATCTCAACTGTAAAGCCATGTTGGCCAATCAGAAGCCTGAAAAAGTTTCCAGTAGGCGGAGATAACAGCGCAGGCTCCGATGTCACAAGCCAAAAACTCCAGTTTCGCCGTCTACACGATAACACTGCAACCGGAGTTTTTGAAAATCTTCACCCTGTCAGGCGTTTTCAAAAATGTTCGGTTTCAGTGGCCTGGCGCTGCGTTTGCGTGTGGACGAAAAGCTTGGTGGTTCCAACCCTGGTCCTGGAGGCACCCCAACACTGCAAATTTTGCATGTCTCCTTAATCAACCACACCTGATTCAGATCATCAGCTCAATAGTAGAGACTCCAAGACCTGAAATTGGTGTGTCAGAGAAAGGAGACATGCAAAATGTGCAGTGTTGTGTGCCTCCAGGACCAGGTTTGGGAACCACTGCGTTAACTTATCGACTCGCTAGTCTGCTTTTACAGCCTCATTGTGTTTCTAATCACATTTTTGAAAACTATTCCAAGTCAAACTTTAAGGGAAAAGGTTTTTTAAAGGTTACATATCATGAAAATCTGTCTTTTTCTGAGTTTAAGTGCTATCAATGGGTCCCCGGTGCATCTATCAACCCAGAAAACGTGAAAAAGAACAACACAGTAAATTTTTTTGGTATGCCTTTCTCTGCAAGCTTGTGAAAAATGAGCCGCTCAGATTTCGCTCCCCCCGTGACGTAGAAAGGGGATCTTCTTATAATATTACCAACCCTTAATCTGTAAGTTTCCACCCATGGCGCAATCATTTTGTTTTTGCAAGCGACAATAGTGCACCAGTTCTGATGCAATGGCGAAAGTTCGAGCACAGCATGCTATTGCTAACTGTTCTGTCTTTGGCTGCACCGATGAGCACAGAAACTATTTAGAGTCCCAGCCTCAGAGGAGACAAGAAAGCAGTGATTTATTGATTTATTTACTGTATATTACGCTGCTGCCACACAGATCTAATATAAACATGTAATTTCTTTCCCAGCTGTTTACCTTCACAGACATGTGTGTTTTTAACATAAACTTGTATGTACTGGACAGTTTAAGCGCAATAAGACATTACAATAACTAGCTTTTTTTCAGTACTCATATTATTAATTATCTGTGGGGTATTTTGAGCTGAAACTTTACAGACACATTCTGGGGACACCTTGAGACTTGTATTACATAGTGTAAAAAGGGGCATAATAGGTGAACTTTAAATAAAGACTTGTTGAAGCGTTTATTGAAAGAGACTGAAAGAGTTGCTGGAAGATTAATGGCGGTGAGGTTGAAATCATGCAACCATGGTGTAGTTTGTTTATCTTTCGTTTAGTTTTTTACTTCAAAATCCTATTGGGAACCAGGGTGTGCTACAGCATGCTAATGCATAATCATAGACTTTTGTTGGTCACAGAGTTTATTTTCTACAACAATTCAAAAGCTAACAGAAAGAGTGATGGGTGATGCTAATTTCAAGGTGGCCTAAAAAAAAAATTGCAGCACACTTTAGGAAAGCATATGGGTGTTGGTAGTACCTGGTCCAAGAGGCTGCAGTGCCCAGTCCTTAATGTGGTTCTTGTTCCGGGCGTGCTCTGGTCTAAGACGGCCTGCGGTGGTCTTTACATCTGCCTTCTTATGGTCCAGCCCTGGGATTCTGGTACAGTAGTCAAGGAACCCGTGAGAGGTCATGACCTCCGTGAAGCCCTTCTCACAACCACAGACTCCATTCTGACCAAAAGATGGAGAGCGTTTATGAGAGCCATCATCAGAGTGATAGGGCAGCATGGTGACAGCTGGATACTGAGATTTGCTACGTTCCACATATGAGACATACAGTTGTTAATTGCATGGCGTTAGAGGGTGAGATTAAGTTGTGTTATGCGATAATGAAGGTATTTACATCTCACCATAATAGACTGCCAAATGATACCACACTTTATAAACTCTCAGCATCTGTCATTACTAATTTTCATATTAAAATAGGATTCACTGCTGGTAAATGTTACATTATTATAATTAAGGCACTGTGATGTTACCATTATCCAAAACCATGGTTTAACAGCAGCCGTATTATCAAAAGTGTGACTCTCAAGAACATGTCACTATCATATTTCACTTTCCCTATTTCATACTTAGAAATAACAACAGTAACAACAACAGCAACCATTATTATTATTATACATATCACAACCATCCCAGTTGTTACTGTAATGAAGAAATATTCTCATTCATGTAAGAATTTTTTTTAAATGGTTAGTATTACATTTATGCATTATAGCAATGCATCTAACCAGATGAGAATCAAAATATCCATACACATTAGAGTATGGAAGGAAGTGTTATTTTAGTATTATTTATATTATACTGTTATAGTATTTATTAATAATTTGAATTGGCCTATATTTTCTTATGTTCCATATTCCATTTTTAGTAATTTTGTTATGTGCTTTTGTCATTTTTATTAGTTTTTTGCTGATATTTCTATAGTTTTAATTAATTTTATTTCAGTTTTAGTTCTAGTAATTTTAGTACTTATTTCAACTTATTTCAGTCAGTTGCAAAGGCAACATTTATGAATTTCATACATTTATACATTTCATATAACATTTATTTCAGCTTGATTTCAATTATGACAATGATTTTTAATCACTTTAGTTTTAATTAACAATAACTATTTACTGGGAGGAAGGAGAGGAAAATGCGCTTAATTTTCAAATGCAATAAAAAAAGGTCCTTTTATATTTTTGGGATGAAATTGGACCTGGACATTCTTTGTGAGATTCACCCAATAATGAATGAGATTGTGTGTTGACAGTGTTCTGGGTGTCACCTGTGTGCAGAAGGAGAAGGGTTTGGTGCAGGGAGGGTGACACTGTCGTATGGCTGAGGGCTGGTTCTGAGCAATGCAGCCTCCTAATGTAGAGAAACACTGATTACATTTGGCTAAAATTAAAATCTGACATTATGTTTTCGCAAGTCCTTTCCACGCCTAAAAAAAGCTATGCAATAAGATATGAAGTTGATTTTTAATGATACTATTTTGAGAATTAATGCATTCTTAATGCAATAGTGCACACCTGTGACATTGACACCATCAGAGCGCTGGCACCACACCAGTCTACGGTTATGCCTCCATTCACCAGTCATCCATTCATAACTAAGACACGTTCCTCCTGGAAGAACAGACAGAAACACACTAGCGTGCTTTTCTGGTTTAGTGGCTGAACAACACTCCCTGTCTATCAAAAAAGCTAGCGAAGAAATAACAGCTGGCAAAACAACAGTTGGAACTGTCCACAAGGCGAAGAGAGAAAAGGGGTTTATTTGGCAAACCTGGGAAGAAGAAAAAAATAAAATTTAGCTAATATATATATATTAGATGATATATATGATATATGTGGTCTTTTTAACATGGAGGACTGGTAATTTATGAATATCTGTCAATCAAAATGTGAGAATAAGAACGTTCATGACAAACAACAACAACAACACAACTTTAAACCTTAAATTTACTGTATTTCACCTCTGGACACTGCATTTAAGTGATTCTGTACTTACTGCTTGTCACAAAACAAAAACCTCATTTTATTTATAATTATATCCGTTTTAAAAAAAAAAACTACTTTAGATACTGTTCAAGTTGATGGTCTGTAAGATTTTTTTACTGCAAGTCTTATTTAATGAAGTCTCTTTTATGAAGTACATTTATCACAAGCTGCATTTATTTGTTTAAAATTATAGCCTAAAAATGTAATACTGTGAAATATTATTACTGTTTAAAACAACTGTTAATTATTTGATATTTTAAAATAATTTATTATACCTTTAAATCATTATTCTAATATGATAGATTATCTAACAGTAATTTATTCCTGTGATGGCAAAGCTGAATTTTTAGCAGCCATTACACAAATGTTCAGCGGCAAAATGCAACTCAATCAGACGGCTTGGTGTGTTTCTCCTGTACGGCTTCCCACAAACCTCGGCATGGTCGTGTCTCATACATCTGGCTGGGACAGGTGTCCTGGTTCTCCGGGACCTGCGTGACTATGGCTCTAGATCGAGCCTGTCGGCCCCATGTCTCAAAACTCCGCCCATCCAAACACAGCAGCTGACACAAACTCCATGGTGACCATTTGGTTAGGTGACATTCTCCTGACATGCGAGACAGAAATTACAGCCAATGAGCAGTTGCCTAAAGCTCCTCAAGACATATGTGATTAATTAAATGCGAGTAACCCTGTCCTTATCCCTAATTAACCCTTCATTTAGATAAATGTCACCATTAAGTAGTCACTGTGTAATTATTTAGCTTTGTGTTTTGTGAGATGCAGACCTGGACAAGGGATTGTGCAGGGCTGCAGTAACTCCATCTCGCTGACTCTGCTCTGTGAATTTCCCACACACATTTTATCCTCTACTGGAATGGACTGAGGAGGACCTGAAAGAGAACCCCAGTGCACTACACAGGATATTTCCCTCCGACTTGCTCCCTCGCCACAGTCGGCCCCCTGCAAACAGAGAGAGAGAGAGAGCGATTACAGACAGAGCGGAAGAGGATTTCAGCTGTCTGTCACCTTCATGATTAAAAGATCGAAAGATCAAGATTGCAATGCTATTTTGGGCTGTTGAGATGTATTATTCATTTTCTGTGCGCTGCTGAAATATATCAGGACATTTTTCTAGATTCTGTTATTTAGAAAGTGTAAATCTGGTGGGTAGAAAGAAACCGCTCCAGATTTAACCAATATAAAATTGGCTCTCAACACTGTGAGGAGGCCTCCGCTAAATGATTCACAGCTAGAGAGTGTTTCTGATCGCTTGCTGTTCTGATTGGCTAAAGAAGTGTGTTGCTCCCCTGACTAATTTTTTATTTTGTAATTATATACTTTACAGTTGCATATTTTACACCTCAAAAAATATTTTTTACTTCATTTGTACTTATTTAAAAAAATTTTTTAACTAAAAGTGAATCTTTGTTTTCATTTATAATGATATACTTTTTAGGTCAATTTTTACTTTTGTATTTTTTTGCTGACATACACTACCATTGAATAGTTTGAGATTGGTAAGTTTTTTAAAAATGTCTTTGAAAGAAGTCTTATGCTCACTAAAGCTGCATTTAATAGGGGAAGTCGTGGCCTAATGGTTAGAGAGTCGGACTTGTAACCTAAAGGTTGTGGGTTTGAGTCTTGTACTGGCAGGGATTGTAGTGAATGTACAGCGCTCTCTCCCACATTCAATAACACGACTGAGGTGCCCTTGAGCAAGGCAACGAACCCCCAAACTGCTCCCAGGGCGCCGCAGCATAAATGGCTGCCACTGCTCCAGCTGTGTGTTCACGGTGTGTGTGTTCACAGCTGTGTGTGTGCACTTTGGATGGGTAAATGCAGAGCACTAATTCCAAGTATGAGATTAGGTTTTGTTCAGGTCACCTACTTGGCACCATTGTCAAATTAACATGGCACTTTATTTGCTCATATGGTACAAAATATTACTACAATTTGAAATTATTTGATTTTCTATTTGAATCTATTTTAAAATGTAATTAATTCCTATGATGCAAAGTTGAATTGTCAGCAGCAATTTCTCCAGTCTTCAGTGTAACACGATCTTTCAGAAATCATGCTGATTTGCTGTTCAAGAAACATTTCTTATTATTATCAATGCTGAAAATGCTTGTGCTGTTTAATATTTTTGTGAAAACCATAATACATTTTTGTCAGAAATAGAATAGAAAGTTCAAAAGTACATTTCTTTGAAATATAAATCTTTTCTGTCACTTTTGATCAATTTAATGCATGTTTTTATTTATCTAAATGTTTTAGTTTCTTAATTCCCCCCATACTGTATGGTTTTAGTTGTGAAATGAATCAGTAGGGGACAAAAACATTTGTGAATAGGGTTTTTCCATTACTGACTTTAATGTGATGCCACACCTAAATAAATATCTGAGATTGAGAAATAGAACTCTATCAGGGCTGTTCATAACGGCACAGCGTGGATGATTTTATGAGCTCAGGAGAAACCCTGAAATGATGCATTCACTTTGATGGTTTAATGGAAAGCAGTAGCCTTCAGCTATGTGAATTTCTTCAGTCTGTTCATTTGTGCATGTAAAGGACAACGTCTCAGCAGCAGCGGCTGTTGTTTGAGTTGAACTCAATCAGGTGTACTGCATCAATACTACCTCCACCCTGCATGCTCTCCAGTCCCCCAGTATCCAGCTGTAGCATGGCCTGATGGGACAGGGGCGAGTCTGGGAGAGCTGAGATGGACAGGGACGACCCCCTTCACCGGCAGGCTGCAAAACAGCCCTGGATCGTGTCATTTGGCCTGGAAAATGTACATAAAACAAGACAAAAACGCATGGGATCAGAAGCTAAAGTCCAGTGTGAGAACTGTTTGCATGCTGAAATCTAATAAGCACTCTGGGAAGAGTTTACTCGTGGGACCGACAGAGCCTTGAATTGAGATAAATGAGACTGATAAAAGCTTTTAATTAAGCCCCCAACAACAGCCAAGTTCAAGGAAGCATGACTGAACTCTCAAGGGTGTAAACAGCTGTGTGCTATCTTTGCAAAAATACTAGATTCATTTTTACAGGCCAGTGTTGAATTGGTAAGCACCCCTTATGTTTTCATCAAAAAAATAAAATTATTATAATTCAAAAAATAATAATATGAATATTATAAAATAATTTAAACATTATTTAGTAATATTAAATAACTAATTTGTAATGATATTAGTATTATTCATTTTATTTGCCGGTATTAAAAAGGAAAGCACCAGTTTTCATCAAAATACGAAAAAAAAGGATTATGAAAATAATATACTTATTATAATTTGAAATATCTTATTTTGTTTTATTTATGATTGTTTGTTTGTTGTCAGTGGTGAGAAGAAAGATCACTTATGGTTTGGATCAATTTATTTATCATATCATCATATTATTAATATTATATTATTGTCCAATTTAAGAAGAAAAGCCCCATATGTTTATGAAAAAATATAAAATAGTTTTTATGGTATATTATAGGATGTAAAATGTAATAATAATAAAAAGTTTATGTTTCATAATGTTAATAATAATAATAATAATAATAGTGTTATTATTATGATTTATGCGATTTTATTTGACAGTATTGAAAAGGAAAGTACCACATTTTCATTAAAATACGAACAAATATAAAATTAAGATAATATTAAATATTATTTATTCATTTTAAATAAAAAAGAAAAAACCATAGTTACTACTTTATTTGTTTGTTGCTTGCAGTGTAAGAAGGAAAGGCCCACTTATGTTTTTGATCAAAAAGGAAAAGATTATATAATTCTAAAATATTTATCATCATCATCTTATTATTATTTTGTTATTGTCCAGTTTTAAGAAGGAAAGCACCACTTATGTTTTCTTCATAAAATATAACAAAAAGTTATTTTAAAAATGTTATAGAACTGCAAAATGTTAAAAATAACAAAAATAATAGTTTATTCTTATTCTTCTCATTATTATGATATCAATTGGAGATCATACTTTCGCTTCCACAGGTGTGTGAACATTCTGACCAGGTGGACCACTCTGTAATCAGGCAATTAACGGGGCAGCCCACCTCACAGGGGGCAGAGAGCTTTCCACGCGAAGGACCCAACTAAAAAAAAAGAGAAGAAAACAATAAAATGGATTCCCATTAGAGCTTTTGTTGAGAAAGAATCCCAGGGAGAAAAGAACAGTCACCTCTTTGCACGTGCTCAGTTCCACCATCTTCCCGTTGCTGCGGACACAGTTCAGGAGTCTGGTCTTAATCCCACGGCCGCATACTGCATTTTCACTGAGCTGACAGCTGCTCCAGTCTTCACAACATATACACACATAATTCACTTCACTCCATAACATGGACAGACTACATTTTACAGTCTTTCAATTGTGCAAGTGTAAATGCTTGTAACAGTACCTGAGTAAACGTAGGCGTATTTGAGACAGGTCATATTGATACAGGCTTGAGTCTGGTTTAGATCAGGGCAGGTATGATCTCCTTCTGGCCACCTCAAGACACTTCTACTCCTCCACCTCAAATCACCCTCATTACAATCCTGGAGGAACGCAGGCATGAATCACACATGCAAATACACCAATACACAATCTTAAATACAGTGCCTTGTGAAAGTATTCATAGCCCTTCATTTTTTTCACATTTTGTTATGTTGCTGCCTTACGTTAAACTGCTTTAAATTACTTTTTTTTTCTTTACAGTATACAGTATATCAATCTACACTCCATACACCATAATAGTAAAGCAAAAAACAGGTTTTTAACATCTTTGCAAATTTATTAAAAATAGAAAATTTAAGTGATCCCATTGCATAATTATTCATTTTTTTTTAAAATTTATTTTAATTTATACATACACTGTATATATCCTAATGGGGACTTCCCATTCACTGTGTTTACAGTAATGCATTTACAACACAAGTCTAAGGGACAAGTCATTCTGGAAAATTTAAAAGCAGAAATTCATAACTTATTTTGGTAAAGCACTTCTGTTAAGTGTGTTATTTGAGCTGTAAAGAAACATTCCCTTAATATAAGCAATGCAGATTTTGGCATTTTTAGAATTTTTTATGAATTAAGATGATTTAATCATTAATGAAGTCCTTTCTTGTAGGGACTCTCAACAGTCTATCATCTAAGAGGAAGATGAGGTCTTTTTCTATTCTCCCGATTCTAAAAACTTAGATTTTTTTTTACCCATCCTGTATTTTAGCACTACTGAATCATTTTGGTAAATCCACTGCAATATCGTATATTTACTAAGGCATTTGGACATTTTATTATCCATTCATCCATCAGTCAAACTGACCACGGTACATTTGGTCCACTGGCTCCACTCTGATGTCACACAGTGGGCGGGGCACGGCAGTAGACAGGTCTCGACTGTGATTGGCTTTTCCTCCTGGTCACACAGTGAGTCATCCACAACCTCATCCTGGTTTTCTCCTCCCCTTTTCAAGCAGCTTCAGGTCGGAGACAAACAAATGTTATCTTTTATCGTTTAAACTGAACCATTACGAGCCTAAAATTCAGACGTCTAGGCACCTCCTAAGCAAAGAAAATCAGGGTGAGAGCGCAAATTCAACCAGAAAACGTTGTTGTTTAGTTATAACATTACCCATGGTTTCCGGGAACTCACTTTAGTCTGAAGGGCAGAGTTACGACCTTACTTCTCTTTAAGAAGCAGAGTTATGACCCCATGAATCTGTTTGGCACTGTTGTGACCTCTCCTCGGTTTTGAACGCTGACTTATGAGACAATTTTGCTGTGTGACACACACAGGATCTGTTTTATCATTGTACCATGGAGGTAAAACACAATATATTGTGCTGCTGTTCTCTGGCAGAATGGGGACATTTTAAAAGACACTCTTTTAAACTTTTTTTGATGACTTCTGAGATTATTTGCTTATTTAAAGGCTCTCTGTGATGAGCTCACCGGATTTTGCCGGTCCGGAAGCCCTCTCCGCACACAGGCTGGGGCGGTTCAGCGTTCGTGAGATTGTTTGGTGGGTTTAGCACACACATGGACCAGGACTCCACTTCCCACACATACTGACTGCAGTCAGAGTAACAGGGCGGGCAGTACCTCAGACACCTGCTCACAGACAAGATAGCTATGTTTTTATTTATGGCAGCATGCACTCAAGTGTGTGTTTTGTGTGTCTCTGTGTACACAAGAATATACAGAAAAAATACAGCATGCAAATGGTTATACAAGCAGACATATACACTTAAAGACAAAATATTATAAACACATTCACACATGAAAACATAATTCTCTAGTGTACTCACCTGAGCCTTTGTATATATTCAAATCAGCAGAACATGATCAGCAGCAAAACCACAAAAGGTTTGGAAAGACGTGGAAAGGAAAAGTAAAGCAAATGAATGAAAAGCGAGGAAAGGAAAAGGAAATAAAAAGGAATTCAAAGAATGGGGAAAGGGGAAATGGAATGGATGCAGGAAGGAAATGATATAAAAGGAAGAGGAAAATTAATGGGGAAAAGAAAAGAAGAAAGAAAAGGGAAAGGAAAAGGACATCGGAAAGGAAATGAAAAGAAACGGGGAAATGAAAGGAGTGGGAAGGGGAAATACAGCAAACGAAGCAAATGAACAAGGAAAGAACGGGAATTAAACAAATATGGAAATGGAAAGGAAACAAAAGTGAAAGGAAATGGAATGTATAGAAAGAAAAGGAATTGAACGGGAGAGAGAAAATGAAAGTAATAGGGAAAGAAAAGAAAACAAAGATGGAACAGGAAAAAGGGAAGGAAAGGGGAAATGAAAAAGGGAAGGGAAAGTAAAGCAAAGCAAATGAATAAGGAATAAAAAGAAAAAAGGAAAGGAAAGGGAAAAAAATTTAATAAGTAAAGAAACGGAAAGGAAGTGGAAAAAGGAAAGCAATAGCAAAAGAAGGGAAAGGAAATTAAAAGAAAGAAAGAAAACAGAAAGAAATGTGAAAGCAGAGGAGGAGGAAGAGGAAAGTAAAAGTAATGTAAAAGAAAGTAAACAAAGATGGAATAGGAAAAAGGGAAAGAAAGGGGGAAAAGAATAGCGGAAAGGGACAGAAAAAGAAAGGAAAGATTTTCCATTAGTTTCTATTAGAACATGTTCGCCCCAACCATAGAGTTGATTTAGTTATTTAGTGCTTCATTTATATGAGAGAAACTGAGCTGAAGGAAATGCTTGCTGACTCCACTTCAGACAGATGAAACTTTAATGTTTCTTGACCTGCCCTGATGGAATATAAAATAAAGAGAGTGAAATAAAAGGAAAAAACAAAAACAAAAGCAGGGGGGATAAGAGGTTCAGTCCCTGGAGGTCTTGATCCTCTCCAGTCTTGTCTTACTATAACAGAATGTGGTTGAGAAACATTGTGGAAACTGGGAACTGGGAAGCCTGGGGAAGACCCTCAAAGCCAGGCCAAATGAATAATTAATTATACAGTAGGTTTACACACACTGCATTGTCCTCTGTGACTCCAAAACACAGATGAAGATACAGTACTTATGAATTTATGAACACATATAATTTAAGCATACAAGTGTGGGCATGTATAATTTCACAGCAGGTGATTTTCCTCGAGGCTAATTTAAATAGACTCAACAGCTCTATTATCAATAATAGCTAAAGGTCTCTGGATATTTTAAGTTCTCAGAACAACTCAGGTCTTATTTGGACTAATTAGTTTCTTCATTTCTTACAAGATCAATGAAGTAGAAGTTGAAGTGAATCATTCTCACCTGATTTTTGTAATTGAGTTTTGGGCAGGGTCGACCTCCATTGAAAGGCTTCTCTCGTAGCCACTGAGAGCGAACTTTTACACCCCCACCACAGGAGGCGCTGCAGGCGGACCAATTCGACCACTCACTCAGCTTACAGTCCGTAGAACAGGGTACATGACATGATTCCTCTTCAAATCCTGTAACAGCATACACTTCCTTAGAGATACAGTACATGGAATATACAATATAAATGATAATACTACAAAAAAGTTACAAAAAGTTAAAAAGAACAGCACTTATTCAAAATAGAAATCTTTTCTAACAATATAAGTCTTTAATATCACTTTTTATTCATTTAACACATCCTTGCTGAATAAAAGTATTAATTTATTTTAAAATATACTGACTTTTGAATAGTAGTGTATATGTAACACAAAATGTCTATTTTGAATAAACACTGTTCTTTTAACTTTTTATTTATCAAAGAATCTGAAAAAAAAATCACAGGTCTCAAGAATAGAAATAGAAACAGCACAACGGTTTCCAACACGATCATAAATCAGCATATTGGAAGATTGAAGGATCATGTGGCACGAAGACTGGAGAGAATGATGCTGAAATCAGCTGTGCTTCACAGAATGACTTATATTTTAAAAATATTAAAACAGAAACTGCATTTAAATTGTCATAAGATTTCACAAAATAAATTTTTTTTCAGATTTCGATCAATAGACACAAGCTTGTGACCATAAGAAACTTCGGTAACCTTCTATGAAGACCAGATTATAAGATTTATAGCCCTGTATAATTATTTATGGTAAGTATTACACTCTATAAATATATTGATAAAGACACAAACAACACCATACCCGCATTATAAGGACCTTATACTTACATTTATTAATATGTTATTAATAATTATTAAAATTTTTGACAGAGTAAGTCTTCAGATCCTTTGCCAAGTAATCACTAATCAGTTTTTTGCTTTGTCATCATGGGGCATGGAGTATAGATTGATTAAAAAATATAATAATTTAAAGTTAATTTAGCTAAATAATTTACACACTATCCCCACCCACCCACCACCCACACAACACACCACACACACACACACACACACAAACATATTATATATTAATTTCTCATTAAAATCATTTTATTATAGATTTTGTGAAGAAAGCACACGGGCTGCGTGCAGGAGTGACCACAATGTCAATGTGATCTAGACAGGCAAGAGCTCTGAAACGCTTTCCGTGCCCACACTCGCTGTTCTTCCTCTGAGCTCGCCAGCCCTGGACTGCTTTTTGGCTTTGGTGGGAAACTCCTTGGATGAAAGGATGGCCAGCAATGTTCTTTGCTGGTGAGAGCAAACAAGGAGACCAGGGACCCTGAGGCTGGGTGTGAAATTCAGAACAAGGACAGGCTTCTTTCTCCATCAGAGGAAACGACTCCTCCTGTTGGCATCTCCAGTGCTTCTTACTACGACCTGAGAGTTTGAATGGAAGAGGACCTTGGATGGTGCGTGTGCTTTCGGAAAACATTTTGATAATTAGAATAGTTTATGGTTGAACATGTTACCTATCAGAGATCGGGAACGAGTGCGCCAACTTCCACAACCTTGACACAGGCTGAATCTGCTCCAGGACGTGAAGCTACATTCATCTCTGCATGGCACACGACATTCCCTCACCGGGACGGGCATCAGTCCAACCCACCTCACACAGTCTGTCATATCTGCTGAAGAATCATCCGCACCAACACACGTTACCTCTGAAAACATGACAGAGAGGAAAAATATGTTAAATAATAGCTATAGTGCTCTAAGTAAAATACCATTTTTGGACACTTTTGACAGATTGTCATTTTTGAGTGAACTATCCCTTAAATATAGTGGCCAAGCAGTGCACAACCCAATGAAATCTCCACAACACAATAAAATCACCACAACACAATGCATACGACAAATTTTGTTGTGTTGCAGCTTGTTTCCATTGTGTTGTGCTAATTTTGTTGTTTTGTGGCTTGTTTCCATTGTGTTGCGACTTGTTTCCGTTGTGTTGAGCTTGTTTCCGTTGTGTTGGGCTTGTTTCCATTGTGTTGAGCTTGTTTCCATTGTGTTGCGGCTTGTTTCCGTTGTGTTGCGGCTTGTTTCCGTTGTGTTGAGCTTGTTTCCGTTATGTTGCGACTTGTTCCATTGTGTTGCGGCTTGTTTCCGTTGTGTTGCGGCTTGTTTCCGTTGTGTTGCGACTTGTTTCCGTTGTGCGCTTGTTTCGTTGTGTTGAACTGATTTCGTTATGTTGCGACTTGTTTCCGTTGTGTTGCGACTTGTTTCCGTTGTGTTGCGACTTGTTTCCGTTGTGTTGCGACTTGTTTCCGTTGTGTTGCGACTTGTTTCCGTTGTGTTGCGGCTTGTTTCCGTTGTGTTGCGGCTTGTTTCTGTTGTGTTGCTGCTTGTTTCCATTGTGTTGCAACTTGTTCCTGTTGTGTTGCAACTTGCACCTTTTAATGCGGTGCGCTGTCACCCTTTCTACGTAAAAATCTGTCAAATCATGAAATGTGAACGTTGTACAGTCTTGCTCAAAGTGTACCGAGCAGCGAAAGAGACTGTTTCTCGAGCGCTTTCCGCGAGCGCGATTCGAGACGGAGTGAAACATGGACAAATGCGTTTCATTCATTCGTTCATAACCACTCATACCCCATTCCAAAATCGGATCTCACTGCAATCGTAACAGGGGTGAATCATATCGCATCGCATCGGATCGGTAGCTGCTTCATATGTATCTTTAATGTATCGTTAGCTATGCATCGAGATGCGTATCGTATCGGCCTGAGTCATGAGACGCACATCCCTAGTACAAATACATTTAGGAGCCTGCTGTAAAATACTGGGCCTCATTCATTCTCAATGAGGAGCAGAACAAATGAGTGTAAAACGTTCGTAAAACCATCTTGTGCAAATTGTTCCACTAAATAATTTAAGAATGATTTTACAAAAAAATTACATAGATAATCATTCTGCTCATGTTTGCTAATATGAGTATGGGGAAAATTGCAAGGAAATAAACCTTCAGGCAGCAAAGAAGCCCCTCTGAATCTCTTAGATAAGTTATCGTCCTACAGTAACCCCAGTTTTGCAGAACTTTCCTAATAAAAGTTTAAATCATACAGAGATCCTAATCTGTCACATACCTCTTGTCTCTAGGCCAATACCGCATGCCTCTGCGGGCCCACCCACAGCCTGCCTCACCGAATCAGCTACCAGAATGCACTGATGCCAGCGGTGGGTCTGCCATCTGCCAGGAAACATCAGCGCACAGAAAACATGTTGCAGTGTCTGGCTTACATCCAGTGATACCTTATGAACATTTTGTATTTTATTGGCACATCTAGTAGTGATACACATTACCATGTTTAACACCACATGTTTGATTACATTTGGGTATTTTTCTTAAAGGACAGGATCTTAAAAAATGCTCTAAACATTTTAAAGGGTACTTTTTAAAACTTAATTTATTTTTTATATGAATTGTTTTTCCTAATTTTTAAACATATTCTAGTTTCTCCTAACAAAAAAATATAAAAATCATATTTAAAGTTCAGTTTGTATTTATGTATACACAGTTTGGATTTTTCATGACAACAAATCACTTATAAGCTACTGATGATGATATTAAGTTTTTTACACCAGATTTTTACATCATGATCTATATGTAGCTTTGTTGTACACTATTAATCAAAATTTATGGTTTTATTAAATTGATCAAAGGTGAAAGTAATAACATTTATAATGTAAAAAAAAAAAATCTGTTTCAAATAAATGTTGTTTTTTAACTTCCTTTCATTAAAGAATCTTGGAAAAAATGCATCACAATTTAAAATAAATAAATAAATACAATTAAAAAATAAAACATTTAAAAAACAGGGGGAAAATATACTGAGCAGCACAACTGTTTTCAAACCTGATAATAATAAGAAATGCTTCTTGAGCATCAAATCAGCATATTAGAATAATTTATGATCATGTCACACTGAAGACTGGAGTAATGATGCTGAATTTAGCATTACAGGAATAAATCATATTTTAAAATATAGTAAAATAGAAAACAGTCATTTTAAATAGTAAAAAAATATTTCACAATATTACAGTTTGACGTATTTTGATTAAATAAATGCAGCATTGGTGAGTATAGGACTTCTTAAAAAAAAAAAAAAAAAATTACCACTTTTGAACAGCAGTCTATGAATTTTGAAACAACAACACCCCGTCATCAGTCAGCATATAAGAAATATGATTAATTTAATTTTGTATATGTTGTAAATGTTTGTATATATTGTATACAATATGTTGACTGCTAGATAACTTGTTGGGTCTTTCCAGGCTTATCCAACTTTTTTGCCATTTATTATAAACATTCCAATTATGAAATAATTTCTCTCTTTACCTGTAAGTTGGGCACAGTGGGGGTGGATCACATTCTCGCTCCTCATAAAGAGTATCGGGGCACTCTTGACCTCCATTAGCAGGTCTCTGGATGATGATTCTGTGACGGGACTGGGTTGGTACAGTAGCATTTACTAGAAAAACAAAGAAATCCACAGTATTAAGAGAAAAAACATGAAGTTCAAACTTGTCAAGTTTTGTCTGGTTAGGACATGTTGTTGGGGACAACAAGTTTACCTGATAAACAGGAAGTGGGACAGGCACTCCATTCGCTAAAAGGTGTGACTATGCAGTCAATTTTGCAAGGTAAACGACAAGACCGGATCGAGTCAGGACGAGAGGATTCAGGACACCTAAAATATATTCCAGTATGAGACTACCTGTATGGTGTTCTACACAGAATTTAGGATGAAAGATTTTGAGGTTCCTTACCGTTTTGGCAGCACATGTCCATTCCCAGCTCTCCTGCATGTGACTTGGCGCATCTGTACCCCTGTACCGCAGGTGGCATCATTCTCCATCTGTGGAGCTGTGCTGTTACCTTCACTCTCGTCTGTGATGGTGTTTGGCATACAGGGATCCCAAGGTGAAGTATCCCAGTAGTATACTGTGCATGAGTGTGTGCCACAGGGTCTCCACTGCTCAAGCTCAGGGGCCGGAGGGCATGGCTTTCCATCTATAACCAGAAGAAAATTAATTTTTTTTACATCCCAAACCTGCCAATATAGCAACAACTACTGTGCAATTATTTATAACTACTATGCACTAAAAATACTGCAGATTGATTTAATATGGCATCATAGAATAATTTATTAGCCATCCAGAATATTATTATACTGTATATATATATATTGATCATTAGCTGTGCATATTCAACAGATTCATATAATCACACTGTCTATATACATATTCATAGTTTGGAAGTCAGTAAGATTAAAAAATATATATATTACTTTTATTCAGCAAGGACATTCAGTTATTCAAAAGTGATACAAACACTGTTCTTTTAAACTTTCTATTCATCAAAGGATCATGAAAAATATTATGTGTGATTCACAGCCAGAAATTAGCATATTAAGAAGATTTTGAAGATCGGGTAACACTGAGCCTAGGTGTAAGTGAATGCTAAAAAAAAATAGTGAATATATAAAACTATATAAAATATAATGTATATATATAACATTAAAAATATAAATTCAATGACTATTGCAATTGTAATATAATTAAATAAAACAGTTTTTGCTGTATTTTTGATCAAATAAATGCAGCCTTGGTGAGCTCAATTTTTCTTTAAAAAAAGGATATATAACAAAATGTATAAATAACGTGCATACACACACCCACACATATTTAAGGATGGAGGGCCATATGTTTAAGGGGTCAAACAAAGGATAGGTCCCTGGTGAATGTGTCATAAAGAAATAATCTATAATTCATGGGAAAGACCTGCTTTATGGGGACCAGCATAAAAGAAGGGGATGACAGGACAAAGACTAATAGAACATCGTTTTAAAATAGGGATTAGAGATGTGGACTCAGGGCAAATCAGTTTAAAAAGAGGCATTTGAATAATTAAATGGAAAAAGTCTCAAAGAAGGGCTTTAATAAAGCCCAGTATGTGAGGGCTGTTCTCACTGTTTTTCTGCAACAGCTGGAAGTGTTACATTTCCAAGACATTTTCATAATTTGTGCTTTGTGTATTTATTATTTATCCTCTTTGAGTGTTCTCAAAACTTGACAAGACATAACCATATCATCATAATCTTTACCATAATGAAAATGTGATGTGCATGAAATTCTGAGCTCAACTTGTGCCCTAATCACTTGGCCTGGTATCTTATGTATGCTGCACAAACCAAATGCTTGTGAACCAAATGTTCAATCCGAACTCACACTTTCCAGGAAGAGCCAGAACAAGACGTGAGCGACTTTGTTTTCCCTCTTGGTGTTTATTGGAGCAGGACTGGGAACAGGAAGTCCAGCGGCTCCAGTGTCCCAGTACACAGTCCCAAGGACAGGGCATCTCACATGTCTTGCGGATTGGAGGAGGATCTCCTGAACACTGATCATTAGGGACTGGATCACCTATAATGCAAAGAGGAAAGCAAACATTTCTGTTAAATGCATCTAATCAGGCTGGTCCCATTTTCCTTTTTTTTTGGCAAAAAAAAAGTCCCTTTTCTCAGTGTTTATTTATTATTTATTTTTTTATATCGACATACTGTATAATGTTTTATACTGAATAATACTGCATACATCTTTTCACAGTTTCTTTTTTGAATAACACTTATTCTTTCTCTATAAACAAGTATATTTAATTAACATCTTCTTCGAATACAACCAAAGGAAATATGCAATTAAATTTACTGCCAAGAAACAAAATAAGAACATTGAAATAATGATCATGGCTTGTTTTAAGCACAGGAAAATTCCGGTTTCCTCTTATCATGCACCTAACAATCACTTTTCTTTAATTAAAGTAGAATAATATGCAAATAAGATGTTTAATAGCACTCTGATTGCTCTATTCTTTTCTCAAAGACCACGATTGGACAACATTAAGGCACTTTTTAAATGAAAAGACAGCTTGAAAATAATTATCTGATAATTAAGGGTGCAGTAAAACATTAGCGCTAAACTTCACTCAGTTCACTATGGAAAATACTCTCAAGAGTCCTAACTGCTTCACTGCAAAATAAATAAATAAATAAAAATAAATACCAAGAGGGAAAGAACATTTCAGTGTTAATTTCATAAGGAGGAAAGAACATTTCAGCTGCGATTTCTTATTTTTTAAACATTAATCTCACTAAATGTTGTTAGTTTTATGCTTAAAATGGAGAAAAATCAGTCCAAGGCATAATTATAAAAAAGTAGGCTCAGCTTTGTCTTGTAATGAGCATAATTTTAACCACATTTATTTGAGTAAATGTTTTGAACAAGAAAAAAAAGTTCTAAAAAAGTTCTAACTCAGTGAGGAAAGATTAACTCGCATATACAAAACAATCTCACAGATCTTTTTATTTGTGAGATTGCAAAGAACAATGGACACATATACGCAAGCAGAGAATCAACTAGTAGAACATGCTCTTGAGGTTGTTTGTGAGATAAAAGAACAAATATAAAAGGCAAGTAATAATCCTAACTGGTCTGGACAGACTCTCCTCTGAGAATCAGATATTGAGCCGCAATAGTTCATTTCTTCATTACATCTCAGATGCAGGAAGGGCAACGTTTCTCCAATTGATGTTAGGCCTTAAGAATCAATCTCTCTGAATTGTATTCGTTGCCTAAGATATAAATGCACAAACGGAGCTCTTTTTTAAAGAGACTGTCTCATCTGAAGATGCACAGCTCTTAATATGTATTTTTATGACCCCTGTAATCACCACTTTCCTGTTGCGTTATAAGGGTTTATTTCATTTTCTTTTCACATGGCAGACAGGGAGATTTTTTCACCTATTTGTACTGTTAGAAGAAGCAATTTCCCAGAGTGATTATCTACCTAGAGCCTTAAAAAGTGCATTATAGCAGGGCAGAACTGCAGGACTGCTGATAGACAGCAGAATTCAATAGCATGCTACTTCATAAACATCGAACTTGCAGTCAGACCACAGAAACTGGAGGGATAACTTTTGTAAATGAAGCTATGAACCATGTCTGGCCATTGCAAAAACTACACTTTGAGCTTTTTGCTAAGACCAATAAGCTATTTCCTATAGCAACCATTCAAAATTTAATAGCAAATGCATAGTAATGTGATCAAAACTAGCACACACACACAGGGGGTGCTCACCCTGTGGTCTGCGTGGGTCCTAACGCCCCAGTATAGTGATGGGGACACTATACTGTCAAAAAGCACCGTCTTTTGGGTGAGATGTTAAACCGAGGTCCTGACTCACTGTGGTAAATAAAAATCCCATGGCACTTCTCGTAAAGTGTAGGGGTGTATCCCCGGTGTCCTGGCCAAATTGCCCCCCTGGCCCTTGTCTATCATGGCCTCCTAATAATCCCCATCCACTTGATTGGCTCTATGACTCTCTCTCCTCTCCACCTGTAGCTGGTATGTGGTGAGCGTACTGGCGCCGTTGTCCTGTGGCTGCCATCGCATCATCAAGGTGGATGCTGCACACTGGTGGTGGTTGAGGAGAGACCCCCCCACCACATGATTGTAAAGCGCTCTGGGTGTACAATACACAATAAAGCGCTATATAAATGCATCCATTCATTCATTCATTAATTCATTAACTTTATTCATCATTCATTCTTCATCATTACTCACACACCTCACTCACTCACTCACGCATCACGCACACACACCTCACCCCCCACCACACTCTCCCCCCCCACTCTCACACTCATACACTCCTACCACTCACACACTCACCTCACAACACGCACAAACACACTCTCACCACTCTCACACTCTCTCCACCCACCCACACACAAACACGTTGTGTTTCCATGCTTCTATGGGACATTTCTATAGGCGTAATGGTTTTTATACTGTAAAAACTGTATGTGCTATTGCCGTACACCAACCCTACCCTTAAACCTACCACTTACAGGAAACTTTCTGCATTTTTAAATAAAAAAAAAACTCATTCTGAATTATTTATAAACTTGTTTCCTCATGGGGACCTCAAAAATGGTCCAACCAGGTCAAAAATGTATTAGTATTACTATCTTGTGGGGCATTGGTCGCCCATACACGTGATAAATACCAGGTACACAACACACACACACACATAGACAATACTGTCTATATATATATATATATATAGATATTTATATATATATAGATATACACTAATATATATATATATATATATTAATATAGATATTCTAATCTATTATATATATATATAGATATATATATAATATATATCTCATACGGGATTGTACTTTATCATCATGGCAGTACAGAAACCCCAACTAAATTTTCATCAGAAAATGTAAAAATCTAGTGTATGATTTATAAACTCACATTGAACAGCTGGGATGTTCAGTTTTCTTTTTTATCTAATGTTATTGTGGGAACAACTCAAATCTCCAGCAAGAATATATTATCACATTAAGTCAACTGCACTTCAGCTTTAATGGCTTTGGCATTTCAGCTTCACTTTGCATTTTGTAGAACATTTCAAGTGCATGCTGGGAAGATGATGCTGTCAGGTTTAATGCAGATATGTGTTTGTCGGATGTAAAATTCCAGCTCCACCGCATCCAGCCAGAGGCGGATAGTAGTGAAGTATTTTTACTTTACTCAAGTAAATTAAAAAAGTATCTGTAGTTTATCAGAGTGTTTTTCTTTGGAAAACTTTACTTCACTGCATTCCAAAGCATAATGTCATACTTTTTACTGCACTTCCTTTCATAAATAAAAGTTGTTTGTTTTACCGTTAACACTTAAGAACATAAATAATTTAGTACTTTCTTGTACTCAAGTAAATCTTTGAATTACTTTTTGAATTACTTTTACTTGAGTAAAAGTAAGAAAGTAATAGATTTCTAATGTAATTAAGTATTAAATGATATTTAATATGAAACGTAGTGCAGTAAAAAGTACAATATTATACTTTAGAATGTTGTGAAGTAAAGTTGCATCCAACTCTGCATCCAGCCATGCCTGACGACTGCCTAGCCACAAACGGAAATATTTCACATACAGTTGTAAACCCCTTAAGACCACTTATATACTTACTACTGTTGGACAACACACATGCGGGCACTTAATGTGAATGAGTGACATTACAATGAAAGACCTTAGAGAACACCTAAGACTCCTTGGCAGTTGTGTGTCAAAACTGCATCTCAAACTCATCTCAATAATAAGCACAGAAGACAGATAAGAAATATGCCACATACCCGCCGGTAGGAGAGGAGATTAAAAGACAGCTGATCATTTGCTTATGTGAGTAAAAATAACTAATCGCTGAAGAGTTTGAGGATGGGGATAACAGAAGGTTGAAAGTAATTAGAGGGATGAAGGTGAAGAATGATGTGATTGAGAAAGATAATTAAAGGGAAAGTTCTTTAAATGCTGTCCTTATTGAATTACCTTCATGCAGTTTTTCAGAATGATTTTTCTGGAGATTTTTTGCAAAATGTCTACAATGCCTATGTTTGGGGTCAGTAAGATTTTTTTAATGTTTTTAAAATAAGTTTAAGGCTACATGTTGATTTGTTAAAAAATACAGTAAAAACAGCAATATTGTGAAATATTAACACAATTTAAAATAAATGTTTTGTATTTTAATATATCTTTAAAATGTAATTTATTCCTGTGATGCAAAGCTGAATTTTCAGCATCATTACTCCAGTCTTCAGTGTCACATGATCCTTCAGAAATCATTCTGTTAGGCTGATTTGCTGTTCAAGAAACATTATCAATGTTGTAAACAACTTTTCAAGATTCCTTAATCTAAATAGAAAGTTCAAAAGAACAACATTTATTTGACAAATCAATGTTGTAAGATTAGAAATGTGTTTACTGCCACTTTTGAACAATTTAATGGTTCCTTGCTGAGTAAAAGCAAAGAACAACATCAACAATAACAACAAAAAAATCTTATTTGCACCAAAACTCTAATGGGTAGTGTAGGATGGGGGATGTTAGGCTCCAAAAATGACAACAAACACTATACAAGTACAGCCCATAAAGCATAAAAGTAGCACATTTGCCTCACTATATTCTTCTGAAGCCATAAAATTGTTTTGCTACTTCCTGAAAACATTCTCATTTGCATACATTCAAATATGGCATCTCAAGACTCAGCACACCAGAAATGATGTCAGTTACATCAAACGTCATTGGTCCTTTCATAATCAATCAGGTCATTTATTTATTTGTATAGGAGCTGTAAAAATACTGATTTTAGCATATACAATGCAAAAAAGATTGTATGTAATGATGTACATATTGTTACAATATTTAGGTTTAAAAGCATGGCAACATAACATTTTAAGTAAGTGACGTGACATGTGGCCAAGTATGGTGACCCATACTCGGAATTAGTGCTCTGCATTTATCCCATCCAAAGTGCACACACACAGCAGTGAACACACACACCGTGAACACACACCCGGAGCAGTGGGCAACCATTTATGCTGCGGCGCCACGGGAGCAGTTGGGGTTCGGTGCCTTGCTCAAGGGCACCTCAGTCGTGGTATTGAAGGTGGGAGAGAGCGCTGTACATTCACTCCCCCCACCTACAATGCCTGCCAGTACGAGACTCGAACCCGCAACCTTTGGGTTACGAGTCCGACTCTCTAACCATTAGGCCAAGACTTCCCACATATGATTTGAAATATACAAATTATTATTTTTTTTTAGTTTCTTTGTATGGAAAAGAGCATATTGGACATTCTACAAAATGACTCCTTTTGTGTTCCATGAACGAAAGTAAGTCTACAGGTTTGGAATGACATGACGGTAAGAAGTTAATGACAGACTTTTCAGTTTTAGGTCAACTGTTCTAATTAAAAAAAAAAAGAGGAAAAAGGAAACAGTGAGCTGCATACCTGTGGCGATCAAACACTCCAGAGTCTGTTCTTGGAATCCTGGACCACACGATCCATTTTGCGAAACACAGGGCCCCTGTGATGTCACTCGCCACTGGAAGCAGACGGGGTCATCGCAGGTCATCGCTTCGCTGACGTGAGGGCAACTGTCAGACTCCACCCAAGACTCATTAATTACAGAACGAGCTCTCACCCTGAAACCTGTAGGTGAGGTGTACGCATGCAAATTAACAAAGGAAAAGAAGCGATGACTCAAACAGAAACATTCTCAATGCCAACATTTTTGCAGATACTGTTCCCACACTCTGGCAAAATAAGCAGCGCAACAGTCAAATATTGTGGCCAAATATATATGCACATTAAGGGATAGAGAGAAGAAATAGAAAACGGAATATAAAGAAAAAGTCGTTTATAGCGAGTCTAAATAGAGGAATACAGCTGTCCTGTCACTGTCGCCTCACTGAGTAGGCGGCACCACAGCTTAGGGTCAGAAATACGCCACATCTGATATTCACACATGATTTACATTACTGAGAGAAGAAACCAAGGACAGAGGGTGTGAATCTAAATGTGTGTGATTTAGATTTGGATGTGTGCGATCTGGTTTGATGGGATGTTTTCGTCTCTCACCTCTTCTTCCTTGAGGTTCCAAACAGTTGTCATGGAGACAGGGTCCCCAGGGTGACCAAGGCGTGAGGGGACAATGTTTCTGACAGGGAATGAAGCAAGACTCAGCCAATAGCGGTAAAGGCCCAGTGCACAAGTTCCTGCCAACAGGCCGATTGACTAATAATAAAAAACAGAGAGAGATTTACCATAAAAAGTGGTTTATTTTCAAAACTGTATGAAATGCATATTTAAAGATCTAACAGAAGCTTGCACAAAAATAAATGTAATTCAAATCCGTCTTTCTCACTGTGTGGCCACAGATTACCATTTAAATCAAAAAATAGAAATGCAGAGGAAACTAAATCTCCCCCTTAGCCTTGTGCCCTGAGACTCAACAGCCAATGAAGGATTAAATAAAATGAAATCAATCTAGAAAATCTTTTTGCCCCACAACATTTGCTTATTGTAACGTGAGATGGACATATTATTAGTGCTATGATCCAAAACCAAAAAATCATCCTCATTGAAATGGAATCTTATAAATGACTTGGATCATGCTTCATAGGCCACAAATGTACACTCTTCTTGTTGCTAAGCTATCAACACAATACTCTAATAAGCATAAAATTATATAATACACACAATTACTAGGGAGAATTTTGCAATTACGTTGAAACCTTTTTATCAATACATTTTTGTACTGAATGACGCATACGTCTAAACAACTAAACTTGACTTTGTTTGCCACTGAGCTTATTTCAATGCATACTAGAATCGACTTCTTTGTGACTGATACAGTAAAACATTAAAAAGTGTGGCGTCTGTAAGATTCTTGAATGTTTTTTCTCATTAAGGCTGCATTTGTTTAAAAAATACAGTAAAACAGCAATATTGTGAAATATTATTACAATTTAAAATAATTGTTGTTCTATGTTAATATATTTCAAATTGTAATTCATTCAATTAAAATTTTCAATATCATTACTCCAGTCTTCAGTGTCACATGATCCTTCAGAAATCATTCTAATATGCTGATTTACAACAGTACATGTTGTATGTATCAAGTGGCTGTTTTTTTTCCTAATATTTTGTGGAAACTTTGATATGTTTTAAAAAGAAAAAAAAATATTTGAAATATATAATAAAAAGGTAGTGCACGTGTGATGCTACCTAGTCATCTTCGCTCAAGAATAGGCTGATATCAAATAATACTGTGATACTACCATTGTACAAAAACTAAATGTAATCTGAAAACATAACTCAATGGTATTTCTATGTTAATAATCCATAGCTGACTCTAAAAACAGAGTTCTTACTTTGGGATGGTACTGTGTTGTCATGGATCCTGACACAATATGCCTCTCGGGTCCGGATCCCACGTCCACACAGAATGCTGCTATTGTTATGGCGATGGTCCTGCTGACTCAAAAGTGGGGTCACCTGGCATGGTTTCCAATTGGTCACCCTCCACTCAAACCTGTATTTCCAGCCAATTAAAATACATTAATTTGAAGTCAAATTAAAGAGTCATCTATTCAGTCTTTTCAAAGTCACAATTAAACTGAAGTAGCAACATATCTTTTCTTCTATATTGTAACATAACTCCAAGCTAAACGGATTATCCAAAAAAAAAAAAAATGTAGAGTAACATTTGATTAAAAGTTATGTGGTCAATTTTTTAAAAGAAATTAAACATAGGCATGGAGTAATCATTCACAAAATCATGGTGAATAATTTTTTTAATGTTGAGTTTAAGAACTACAACATTTGAAAAGATTTGGATGCACAATTCTGGCAATGCTGTCTCTTTACCTTGGGCACAGTGGCAGAGTGTCTTCCAAAACATTACAGTTTGCTTTTTCCTCCAGGGCGGGGCATGGCTCTCCTCCACCAATGGCTGCTCTCTGCAGGCTGCGGCTCCTGATTCTGAAGCCAGGCGATTGGTCAGATGTCCGACACGTCTTTGAACATGGACTCCACTGTGACCAATCAGACACTTTACAGTCTCTGGGCATCACGCATGAACGAAAGTTCACTGGGCTGTTGTCATGGTCGCAAAGACTGGGGGTGAGAAGGAAATTTACAGTGTCATCTTTTTTTACCGCATTTTATGACATTGTAAAATGAAGAATTGTATTGCTGTAAAAAGATGATTGATACTGTATTTTGTGGCCCTCTGCTGCCCTTTACTGGGTTAACTGGCAGGTTGAGCTCTCCTCTATCCATCTTTGATATATATAAAAAAAACAGATTACAATTCTAAAAATTACATTAACAGTTACTGTTTAGTTACTTTCAAAGGATTTCATGTTTATGTATTACCTTAACTTAAAAAAAGGCTTAATCTGCCTGTTCTGGAGCTGCTGGCATCCATTTAGCCTCTGGCTAGTATGACAAAAAAGGTAGCAACATAAACAGAACATTTTTCAAGCTGTCTCTCGAACTCTCCAAGGCTTTAGTGTTGCTGCTGATTCTCGCTGAATATATTGGCATACAAAACAAGCGAAAGCAAACTATGAAATCCTGCGAGAGAGAGAGTGAGAGATGAGGTGGTCCGTGGGTGTTCAATTTATTCAGAAGTTTAGTCTGGCTTAATACGAATGCGAAAAAGTTTGCAAACCGCAAGGGGAATCTCATAATCTGAAGACATAAAATTATGTTAATTTATTATGTAGACAAATAAAGACTGGTATTAGCATCTTATTGTTGGTAACACTATTGATGCTTGCTGCATAGACAACAAAACATCTCTTGCAGAGTATTGATTGCAAATGTGCTAGTTTTAGAGTTGACACTGACACTGAAAAAACATTAGTGGATTAGTTAAATAGGGGACCACAAAGTGCTAATCTTCAGTATACTATTATAAAGGTATTAGTCATAAAATAGAAAGCAAAGAATTAGATTGAATAATACTGCAGTGTTTCACTGGGATAATGAGTGAGAAAACACTTAAAAATTTCACTTGGTGATGGGAATTAAAACACATCCCACTCAGGTGGGATATTTGAATTCAGATTTATATGGACATTTTTAAACCTTAAAGGGCACTTATTATGCAAAATTCACTTTTAAATGTTGTTTAAACATAAATGTGTTGGCAGTGTGTGTACACAACCACCCTATAATGATAAAAATCCACCCGCTGCTTTTTTAATCCCCACAAATACTGTATTACAGTATATTACGCTTCTGTCACTTAATACACAGATCTAATCTAAACATGCAGTTTCTTTCCCAGCTGTTTACCTTCACAGACATAACTGACTGTGTTTTTGTAATTCCGTGGTTTTTAACAATAAAACTTGGAGTATGGTTAAGCGCAATAAGACATAAAAGAGGACTTAGTGTGACAGAGAACTTTGCTTTGGATGAGTGCGCTCAGAAAACCGTATATCAGAAGTTTAAACTAATATGGTTTAAAACACATGATTTCAGCACAATAGATATGATAATCAAAACCAAATAGATGTTTTTAGAAGAGTATCTGAGGTATGAGCTGTAAAGGCACAGCCCAATTCTGGAAAAGGGGGCAGGGAGCAGCAGCTCATTTGTATATAAAGAGACATGCACAAAAACAGCCTGTTTCTGCTTCCACTCAAAATAGGCATTTTCAAAATGATATAATAAATCATCAGTGGAGGTTTTTGAGCAGAAACTTCATAAACACATTCTGGGGACACCTGAGACTTATATTGTAAAAAGGGGCATAATAGGTGCCCTGTAATATGCTTATCTTAAGTGCTGAATTTGTTAAGATTTTATTTCTTAACAAAAAGCAACTTTTCCACATCTTCACAAAGTTGGTTCAGTCAGACCACCTTTTCTTTCCCCCTTGAGCTTTAGACATTTTGTCAATAGATGGCTCTCAATGGGTGCTAAGAACTATGATTAAATCAAATATAAATACACAGAACTTGAAAATATTTGCAGCAAATCAAAACGCATAGCTTACTTGTCTCACTGGATTACCGCTGTCCTATAGCATGCTCGACAGGATGTGGATATTTTCAGAACCGTTTCTTCATTTTTCATATTCACTACAACACACGGCAGTCCTGCGCTCTCTCTGGAGCTTATTATTGTAGTTTTCTAGGAGCAACAAGTACTATTTCCATTAATATCTAATGAAAAATTAATAAAAAGCAGCCGGCTTGGGATCTTCCCTCAGCTGGAAAAAGAAAAGGTGGAAAGTCTTCTCTCTTTTCTGTCTCACCCACAACAGAAGGTAAAATTTAGATTCTGTTATTTGACAGTGTAATCAGTAACGCATACATAAATACCAGCATGTTCTTTGATGCAAACAGCATCATATGGTAAAACGGAAATCCATCTGCACTCGCCGGATGGCAGTGCTTAAAACAGAAGACTCTAATATCCTCACTGTGGAGAGGCATTTAATAAAACAAGTAAATGTATTGCATAACATTGTTGCATAACTGTCTGATAATAGGCCTGTATCATTTATTCATGGTCAGATCAGTAATGAGTCCTCATTGCAGCTCTATTTGACCACAGTCGTTTCTGAATACATCTACATTCGTTTTTTAAAAGCTTTTATTACACAACTCTCTGTTCATTCTGACTAATTGCAGCAGTCTGTGGAATTTTTGTATTTTTGTAAAATGCTAAACTGTATAATCGGCCAATTTCTTTCATAGTTGTGCTAGTTTCATGTCTCTTGTATCACTTCACAATGTTTTTTTTCTTACATAAAACATTTTCTTACAATAAAACAATTTAAACTGAAATCAATATTTTAGATTTTTTTTTTTCCCGGTAAGTAGCCATGGGTTCCGGATCACCCTGTCTGGGCCTGAGTAAACTAAATTAAACTACAACATAAACAAAATAATGTATAAAAATAATGCATAAACTATCAAAATAAAATATAGAAATCAGATACAATACATTAAACATAAAAAATATGAAACAATATGAAAATAAAAAAACTAAATACTATAATAAAATGACAAAAGCTAAATGAACTCCAGAAACTAAAATTAAACTCTAAATATAACAAATAAAATAAAATTAATAAATTAAATAAAAATAAAGTATAGACATTTACATTCATAAAAAAAGTATAAAAATTAATTACATAAAAAATAATTAAATATATAAATTATTTGATGCACTGACTGATCAATCTGTGGATTGATGGATGTGTGGATGGATGGGCATTAGATTGATTAGTAGATGGGTTAATAAATGGATGAATTAAAAAACTTAATCATTCGCCCACTCATTTGTACATTCATAGAATTATCACCTTAGCATGGCATTCTTCCCATCACTCCTCGTACAGCGCAGTTGTCGAGTCTGATAGCCAATGGTGATTTCCCAGGATACTTTGTGGCCTCTTTCATCATAATGATTTTGATGGTAATTAATCTCAGCATAGTGTTTGATGGTGTATGAAGCTTTGACTGTTTTTTTCCCTTCAAGCCCAAAACCAAAGTCCACTGTCGTTTTTCCAACAGGCGCTGTCCCTTTAAGCCTGCAAGGGCTCCAGGGCCCCACCCATAAACTATAACTGTATTCCTGCTGGTCGGAGGGACAAAGGGCAGGGTGGGCTTTCTCATGGTTACAGGGACGTGTCTGGGTGAGGCTGGGACAGTCTGCTCCTCCATACAGGGGCGCTGCCAGCACATGTCTGGTGCGCTGCTGGAGGGCCGACCCACAGGTGCGACTGCAGGTGGACCAGTGGGTGAAGGCCGAGACGACGCAGTCGATTGGGCAGGGTAACAAACATGCCTGTTCTCCTTCCGGCACTGCAGAAAATGCTTCACACACATGCTGGCTCACTGTGGTGCCATTGGTACGCTTCACACACACCACATCTCTGCTTTGTACTCCACGCTGAGCGGTCACACATCGACTGGCTGGGAGGAGAGGACTCGGGGTGCAGGGGCCCCAAGGAGACAAGCGCCACTCAAACAGATCCTTTTGCCACTCGCACATCTTCACACACACTCTCTGGTGCGGTGGGCGACCAGATGGAAAGCAATTGGACTGATGAGTGCTCCAGCCTTCAGAATGGACACACCACACCGAGCGACTCTGGAGCCCAGCCGAACCGCAATCATTGGCCACACATACACCCCATACACCTAGAGGAAAAGAAAAGAAAAGGAGAGGCAGACAGGATATGAAGTGAATTATATTACTATTGTAATCACTGTCTATTAAAGCCCAAAACAGGCACAATGATGAGTCGCTATTCATCTCACTTTAGCACAGAAATACTGTACATGTGGATTCAGCCACACAAGAAGGATAATCATCTTTAATCATTTTAGAACGGCGCTGTCAAAAGAAATGAACTGGAGGGGAAAAAATGACAAAAATGTGGAGTTTGCTACCTGCTAAGAATATGAAAATAGGGAGTGATTCTAACAGGCTACTGCAAATCCATCTCTTTTGGAACAGTGTATAGAATAGAATAGAAAGAATAGAATAGAACATTTAAAAGTTTGGGGTCAGTAAGAATTATTTGAAAAGAAAAAATACATTAAATTGATAAAAAAATGACAGTGAATATATTTATAATGTTATACAATATTTTTTGTTTCAAATAAACAAATAAATGTTATTTTAATATTTTCACAATATTAGTGTTTTTACTGTTACGTTACAGTTTCCTAATACTTTCAAAAATATTTAAAAAAATCTTCCTGAACCTAAACTTGTAGTGTTTAATAGAATTAATATAATATAATTAATATAATATAATATAATATAAATATAATATAATACAATATAACTATAATCTACACCATTTACAAAGCGTGGGGCCAGTAGATTTCTTAAAAACAAAAAAAAGATAAATAGGGGTGCAATAATTGATCACAAGTGACCATAAAAACATGTATAATGTTTATAAAGTATTCTGTTTCACAATATATTGTCTTTTAATATGTTTACAATATGTAGTGTTTTTAAATTGTTTTTTATTAAGCTCGGTAAGCATAAAATAATTATTTTAAAACATTACACATCTTCCTGAACCAACTTTTGTATATATTATATAATATAATAGAATAGAAATCGTACAATTGAGGAAAATCACAGCTTTAAAATAAACTTGTCATTTTTGAGTAACTATACCTAAACTATTCCTATAAAACTATGAAAAAAATGTACAGATCCCAAAAATGTATTTTAAAAAAGAACATATAACAAAGCCATAATTCAGAGTAATAATATCAGTTTTAACACTACTGAACACTTGTTTTCCTTAGTATAGTAATAATTCTATATGTGCCTATGTGACTAGTTTTACAGTTGTTTCCGACCTCACAGCCATGAAAAAATCCTTTTTGATCACTCATGTTAAGTTTTACCTGACAACCTAGTGATAAATGTTTTAATTCAATGGCAGCAAAACTTGCCACTTGTTACAACTGCTTCCATTATCCCCTATTAGAAATGAGGGGACAGAAAGAAAAAGAAGCGATGGGAACAGAGAGAGGAAAGGCAGAGGGAGCAGATGCTTCAAACACACAGTGAAAGTCTGACATCATTGCTGCTGCTCCTCAGGGGATGTCAAAGACCACGTTCTCCTCATCACACCACTGGTGAGGTCACCAAAGAGACCTGCCATCCTGCAAATGCCACCTAATGCACAACGGAGCAGACAATAACCATGTGACAGAGCCATATGGGGTGACATCAGTACTGTATGAGCACCGAGGTCAGCCAAACCCCTCCAGTCAAAGCCGAACACACATTTGATCATTAGACTGTCAATCCTCACAGCGTGCTAATTACTGCTCGTGCGCTCATCCTCCTTACTCAAATATCAATTTTCTAGGAGGTAGGGGGTTCAGGTAAAACTTTAACCGCAGAGGCCTGTCCTACAGAGATTTCCTGGCTAATCAGGATTCTGATGGATGGCATGCTGATTAAAGACTTTAGATGTGGGAATAATCGCTTTGAACTGAGGCGATGAGAGAAATATATTTTTTTAGTTGTTGTGTTCTCTGTCTGAACTGACATTTTTGGGGGAGAAAATGGAAAAACAAGGAAAATATGAAGCTTTTAACTCTGAAGAGTGGTACATTTACTCTACCTTTCTACCGGAAGATAGTGTGAACCATGTTACCAGAAATGCAGATCCATATCCATTATATTATATTATTTTTTCATATCCTTATGAAGAAGATTATATATTGATTTGATTTACACTCTAGCATTTAGAACTTTGGCACGATTTTTAATGTTTTTGAAATCTCATGCTCACCAAGGCTATTTGATCAAAAATGCAGTAAAAACAGTATAATTGTGAAATATTATTAAAATAGCTGTTTTCTATTTTAATATATTGTAAAAGTCTTTACTTCTTGTGATGCACAGCTGAAATTTCAGCATCAATATTCCAGTCTTCAGTGTCACATTATCCTTCAGAAATCATTCTAATATGCTGATTTGCTGCTCAAGAAACCATTCTTATTTTTATCATCATTGAAAACAGTTGTGCTGCTTACTATTTTTTTTGTTGTTGTGGAAACCATGTTGCTTTTTTTCAGGATTTTTTTGGTGAATAGCTTGCATTTAAAATTGAACAGCATGCATTTAAAATTGAAATCTTTGTAGTCATTTTCACAATTTAATGCATCCTTGCTGAATAAAATGTATTATTTTCTTTCCAAAAACATAAAGACCTTGTGTTTTTATGCTATGCAGCTATTCTTCTAACCAATAAAGAACACAATTCATCATTAATTGTTTTTTTTTTTTGAAGTATGACAATGATAACAAATATCCCACAAAGACAGACAATTTTAGAATTTTTTTTGAAATTTTTTGAAAATCTTTATTGTTCATTTAGATGACAATTCTGTTTTGGGGGCCTGAAAAGCAAACTTTTGAAAATGGGTTTCAAAATGATATCACTATCTTCTCCATGTAAACGTTGTCGTCTGTACGTGAAAAATACAAAGAAAAAAAAACACAGACTTGCTGATTTTAAATAATATGAAAGTTTTCACATTCTTATCAGAGTAACCACATGTGGCGCTCACCTCATTACAGTATGAACATATTTTGCAATCAGAAAGGGTTTTTGCAGTGCACCAATTTTGTGAAAAGTGTGCATGTGCTATTTTGATTAGATTTTTGGATGTCTAATGCAACAACATTGAGATTCTAAAAAATCCAAATATTTTTTGAAAGTACATTTTGTTGGAAGACACACACACACACACACACACACACACACACACACACACACACACACAATAACACAATCACCCTCACAAGTGACAAGCTTCTTCCAACTTTCAGACCGAATTGTATGTCTCACGGGGAGTTGATACTCTATCTCCCTCTGTCTCTCATGCGGTCATCATTGAAACACAGCAGGCAGGCGGACAGAAACAGAACTGAGATACGAGCAGGACCCTGTCCCATGGAGTCACAGCAACTTAAAGCTGTGAGATGGGGTGAGGTCACTCCCAGGGCATCACAAGCAAAGTCACTGTTGGCAAGATCGGGAGTGGTTTTACTCAATTTTGGCAGCACAAAATTGACAGAAATACCTTTTGAACTAGGATATCTTATCTGGGAGAATCCACATGATCAATTTCTATTAACTTGGAAAAAGCTAATTTTGAGTGAAAATTAAAATTGGTTTTCATTCCAGCAGATTTTTTTTTTTTTGTCCCAGGCAAAAACCCATCGGCCTCCGCTGCTAGATATATTTCATTAGCACCAATCAGATTCTTTGGTTCAAACCCACCCGAGACAGGTTATTTTCCGCTATTCAAACTTCCAAAAGCTTTAATCACCCACAACACACAAGCCTCCCAGAGTTCCCTCTATGGTGGGATTCCTCAATGGCTGTACTTCCATTATAAAACCTCCGGCAAACAACAGCTCTGTACTACTGTATCACCTCACTACAGCATGCTGAAAACAGCTCTGTCTATTGGTCTCTTTCCAATTTTTTTTTTTTTTTGCATTTGGCAGATACTTCTAGTCCAAAACAACTTTAAACAATGCAAACTTATACATTTTCATCAGCGCATGCATTCCCAGGCAATCTAACCTGTGACCTTAGCATTGTTAGCTGCATACTCTGAGATGAAGTCTTCTCCAGCCTATAAAAATATCAAGCTAACAGCTGTGGAAAGTTTTTTAGTGCTTTAGTGCACTGATTTGACCATGTATATACTGCAAACAACAGCACTGCAACAAAACTAGATCACTCTCATTCTTAGAAATATGATTAGTGTGCATTATAATCAAAGAGATCCTAAGCTCTTATGTAATGTGATACTAAACACACTGTAAGCATCTAAGAATGATTCATATTTTAAATATATGCGAACATTTAAGATTTTGAGGTTGATAAGATTTTTTAAACTCTCTTATGCTCAACAAGGCTGCATTCATTTGATAAAAATACAATAAAAATGACATATTATTATATGGAAAAATAACTGGTTTCTCATTAATATAATTTAAAATATAATTTATTACTGTGATGGCAAAACATAATTTTCAACAGCCATCACCCCAGTTCTGTCACATGATCTTATAGAAATTATTCTAATATGATGCTATTATTATTATCAAGTTGGAAAAACGTCTGCGGAGAAACTTTAGGTCATTGATATATGATTCTTTGATAAATAAAAATAAGAGTTTTGTAAAAAAAAAAAAAAAAAAAGATTGGCAAATTTTGCCACATGTAAATGTCTTTACTGTCACTTTAAATCAATTTATTACATCCTTGCTTATTATTCCATTCTTTAAAAAAAAAACATCTTACTGACCCCAAAACTTCTGAACGGTAATGTATTATACATTAAAAATATTATCTGTGTAAACCAGATATTAGGTCAATAACTAATGTGACTACAGGAATTTAGATGCTACTGCTATTTAGATGCCATGACGCTAAGCTACACAACTATGTTAAAACGTTTTATATTTGTAACATGTTAAAACAGATGACTAAGAGTAGATGCAATGCTAAACCAAATCACATTCTGTTTAGCTGAATTAGAGAGTTAAGTATAACTGGAGATTGGCTACCGTGCCTTTCTAATGAACAAGTGCATTGGTGCATATGCTACACAGCATGACTCAACAATGCAACCATTGTTTATGCTGAAAGAGATCAAATTATGTATTTATGATGTCTGAAAGTGTGAGGGCCATTAGTGTTGTTTACACATTAAAAAAAAAAGAAAACACATTTCCTGACCCAGAGGTCTCTGGAGACGCCAAAATCCTCCCTCAACAGCGCAAAGAAATGTTCTAGTCTGACACTCACACACTTTTTGGGGTGCATCCTGGGTGAAACATTAGGGCACATGACAGATTAAAGGTGGGGTAAGTGATTTCTGGTAGCCAATGTTGACATTTCAAATCACCAAAACAAACACGCCCCTAACCCAAAAGGGTCTCGCTCCTATTTTGATAGCTGCGCCCCACACATACGTATGCAACCCAAGCAACGATTAGTTCTGTGAAACAAAGCAAATCCAATATTACACCGTGTCTACACCGGACATGAGCGGCGCGACAAAATACTATAGAACTCATTATAATCAGTGATACTGTCTACACTGGATGCGGCGCGGCACGGCGCGACACGACACGACACAACAAATCCCGACAAAAAACTGCTGCTGCATTCTATTTATAATGTATTGACACAAATTTCAAATGATTTTCAACGGTCGCTTTGTCGCGTCCAGTGTAGACAGACTTTAGCTGTTGCGGCGCAAATCAATAGAGCCCAAATCACTGAACTCTATTGATATAAGTATAAATGCATTTCCTGTGGATGTATGTGTAAATGTATACACTTTGGAGCTACTATTTAAGTATGAAAGAAAGAAATGTAGTTTGCCAGATTTAGAGAAAAAGGTCATAAAGATAATGCAATTATCCATTCTAGTCTCTATGCAATTCCAACCTTTTGATAGTCTTTTGTGAACGAGAACTCCACTATGAGAACAATGACTTTTGATGTAACAGGAATCCTATTAATCTCATGACCACCAACTATGATTTTGTGAAAGGCTCTATGAGTGTGTGTACATCTGTACATGGTGCTGGTTTCTCCTCGTTCACCCAGTAAATCAATCGAACTGAAAGAATGAAAGAAATTAGTACTTACAGAAATTGATGAATTAAACAGAAAACAAAAGAAAAACAGATAATTGAAGCTCAATATTCACTGCTGAAGAAGTGCTCAGTTCTTTTCTGTGGGCATTTTCATACAATAGAAAAAAAGATTAATTGAAAAAGGAGAAAAGGTTCTCTCTCTCTTATTTTGGCAATCCAGTCTCATGGCAAATACGTACCTGGGGGCAAATTTTTGCAAGACGCGAAATACGTACCAATAAGCACACTGTAAAAAATGACCGTGAATTTAACGGTAAAAGACTGTAAAAATGCTACAGTAAAAACCTGTTAAATGGTTAACGGTAAATTCCCCTACTATATACAGTGAAAAACTGTATTGGACATTACATGTATTGGACATTTTTACAGTAGTATACCGTTTGTGAAAACGTATTATTTACAGTGAATAACCGTAAATTGACATTCCCAGAATTCCCTGCGTTACATTTCAAATTTGATGTTTTTTAGTTGAAATAACTATGTTTTGTTCTTAGTTTTTTCTTATCAGTTTTGTATATTAGGGTTGTGTGTTACACCTAATGTTGTTAAATGAATGTTTATTGCATATTCAGTTTCATGTGTGTTACCATGATAGTGTATAGTGTTTGTGTGAATGACACTGTGCACCTCTATATACTGTACGTGAGTATTAAAACGCTGCTTGTGATGGCTTTGGTTCATTCCCCACAGGATGACTTTCATCCACATTTGGTGGTTTTCAGTGTTTTACAAAGGTACAAAACAGATTTCAGTACTTCAATAGGTTGGTATATTAACATTATATCAGTTAATGAAATTACGGTATTTAACTGTAAATTTAAGTTAAAACCGTAAAACCTAAAACGTTGCTACCATATTTTTTACGGTAAAATTCCGCCAACCACAGCTGCCGGTTTTTAACCATAACTGAACACTAGAGGAGTAAAACTCCGACACCTTTAAACTTTATCTTAAACGAGTATGCTTTACAGAGTTCGAATAATAAAGCGTATTTTGCGCACAATTACTTGAAGCGTATTATGTTGTGACTTAAGAACATTTTTAATATTGCTGGGAGGATTTGAAAACTGATGCGTTTGTGTTAGCACCGCCCTATCCAGTTCATATCAATGGGTTCTCTCTAAGAGAAGTTTGGCGGTAGCTCATGGAGTACGGGATGACATACTGAAGGCGAGGAGCTCGGTTTTCGAATCCTGTGTCCCTACAGTTCAACAAAACAGTTCAAATCTGCATACAAGGAAGTTAAAATGGCACGGTTGCATCAAAAAATGTGATTTTATATCAGTTATCGCCTCTGTACCCGGGTAGGTTAGGGTGGGTTTGGTGTAGGGCATATTTACAACGCACTAGAGCATTAACTTTTAACGACCGTCTCCGGATATTTGAATTCTGAATCGCCGCTATACGTACCTCAAGAAACATAATTAAAAACACAGGAATACGTACCTATATCAACATAATAAAAACGTGCCAGGGTTGACGTATTGAAAACGGGCCCCCCCCCCCCCCCCCACGCTTAAGGACGGAAAACGGTGTTGCACAAAATGTGCACAGAGGTACGTATTTTTATGAGACTGGGTTGTTTTTTGTCATATGCTATCCTCAAAAATGTTTATAGAGTTTATAGAGTGAGAGGTCACCACTGTCTTATCATATAGGCAGTCATATTTCATTCTTGGTTCTGTTCATGCCACGTAAAAAAACAAAAACAAAATATATTGTGTATTTTTTATCATCATGGTGATGTGCTTTCAGGGCTTTTCTCACCTGTATAAAGTGAATCCTAAGGCACTGTGAAAGCCCTTGTGAGTTGCATGGAGTAGAAGAGCGAGTAGCTGAAAGGTGGAGGTGGTGAGGCATGAAGTAATTCCTGCATTAAAGTGCCTTTATGGCTTTTGTCTGTTAGCTTTGAGACCAGGGGCGGACTGGCCATCTGGATGTTCTGGAGAAGTCCAGAACAGTCGTTGGCCTGGCTGGTTCATCATCAAAGAAAAAGTGTCACATTAAGTGACGTGATGGCCGACAAAAAAGAGAGCTAATGCAATCTATTTTTGCTTAATGCTTATAAGAAACCGAAACTGACGCAAAGGAGAGTGGGCTCATGATGGCAAGCAAAAAACGTTGGAGAGCTAACAGAGAAGGGAAAAAGCGAACAGTTACAATCAGGTTACCTTTGCCCGCCAATCTCACTATGGAGCATGTAGCCTATAGCACTATAGTAAAATCCCAGGACATCCTTAGTCCGCATTGTCTGGCATGAATATTCCATTCATTCATAAAGAGACAGCAGCGATTCTACAACGGGTACATTTGAGAGCTATTTAGTTAGAAAATAGAGTAAATGAAGTAGCCTATAATGTGATTAGTCTGATTAAATGACCCCTCCCCCCCCCCCCCACCTCACAACACACACAGACATGAATACTCAAAGGTGAGAATTCAGGTGGTACTAGATTCTAGGTTTATGTGTTATCATTGTTATATATACATTTTGCTCTCTGCTCATTTTATGTAGATTGAAAGTATTTTAGTTCATACCATAATACATTTATTTAAATCCCCTGCTGAAAAAAATAGAAACCATCACATAATGTTTAATGGTTTTACTGGTTATTATGGAACTTGTTTCTTGTTTTAAGGGATCTGTAATGGTGGATGTGTCTATGGTAAATTGGTCACCTTCTGTTGGTGGCCTTTGTTAAAGCCACTAAATCCTAATGTAATTAGTCCCAAAACACACTACAGGAAACCATTATTTAATGGTTTTAATGGTTAAAAGGTGTGGTTTGTAATGGTATTGTAATGGTTATCGTTTTTGTCAGCAGGGTCACCATGGGTTTTGTGATGTTATTTTCCAAAAATGCGATAGGATTGCTGTAATATTGTGAGATAGTAGCGACTGTTTGTAGTTGTGGTGGGCTTATTTGGGAGAAAATCCAGGGCCGTTTTTTACTCCCAGTCCATCCCTGTTTGAGACCACATTATGGTAGCCGTCTTCATCTCTCTCTTGAAGGTTAATTTCCACCTTCTTGTTTTGCGAGACAGAGTCATTATCTGTCCAGCTTGTGACGTCAAATAGAAGAACTCCAGGGAAACTGGTTCAAAATGAGGTTTTCAAGCCACCAGAGTGCTTTAAACTCCAGAATTAGCTTTTTTGGCTGCACACAGTTTTCTCATTTCCAGAACAGGGAAACTGAACAAAATTAAGCACAAAAAAAGGTGAAGAAAATTAGACCTCGAGTACAAAAGCAAGTGTTTAGGTGGACATATGAGCGTTTCTTCATAGACAGTACGAAAGTGGACCCACACCTTCCGGATGAAACCAGTATCGATTTTACATTCCAGGAATCATCACCCCCGTGGCCCTGTAGAGCTGCTCTTCGATCCGCACACAGCACGTGAGGAAACTCTCTCAGAGTCTCCGAGAACTGACCACCGCTTCACATGAAACTTCTACATCCTTATCATCACCACTTTGTCCATAAAGCATTTTTACAGTTGCCTTCATCAGCACTGGACACCTTTTGATCCATCCATACATACATCCAGTGTTTGAATTTTACAATAAGTGAGTAAACCTTTTAAAATAAACTGTCAATTGGTGGCCATAGATCAACTAGTTATCATCTTTTAAAACAAAACTGTGATATTTATTTAGATTTTTTTGAATAATTAATTCTGTTGAAATATAAGCTTGCTAAAACAAAATGTTTGGGGTCAGTAAGATTTTTAAAATGTTTTTGAAAAAAGTCTCTTATGCTCACCAAGGCTGGATTTTGTTGGCATTATGTATGATGTACAGTAAACAGTAATATTGTTAAATATTATTTCAATTTAAAATAAGTGTTTTCTATTGAAAAATCTATGTAAATTTTAAAAAAAAAAAATACAAATTATTCCTTTGATGTCAAAGTTGAATTTTCTACTTGTCAACTTCTTTTTTTGAATTTTAAATTTTTGATTTGCTACTCCTTTCTTATTATTTTCAATTTTGAAAACAGCTTAATAGGTTTTTGAAAAGCATGTTTCAGGATTCTTTGATGAATAGAAAGTTGATACGGTGGCTGAGAGAGCTTGACGCACTTGATCTTCACAAAACACATGCAAATAGAAAAAGCACCAGCAAATAAGAAAACATCTTCATCAGTTTGACAAAACATGTGCTGCAAATACTCACAACACAAACAAATAAACGCAAAGGCGTGCAAAACAGAAATGTGCTGCAAATGCTCACAACACAAACAAATAAACAAACATGCAAGTAGCACAGACCACAATAAAATGACCCCAACAAAACGAAAATTAATCATTTTATTTATTTATTATCTTTTACGTATTGATTACACTTGTATAACCACAGTTTATACAAATACATGGTACAAACTATGGTTAGTGTATATCCCTGGTTAATTTGTGCAACGTGGCATCATAATAACCGTTTGGTTTTTATTTATTTTTTTATATAATAATGTATTAATTAATTATTGTAATTGTAAAAAACCATAGGATATGGTAATTTTTGTAAGGGAAGTAGTTAAAAGTAGTTAGCCAGAGTACATAAACCTTTCACAGTAAACGTAGCCTAATTTTGTATTTCGTTCAGCTTACTAGGCTAATATTAAAAAAAAACGCTATAAGGCATCGCTATGACAGGATGTAAACACCACAAAAATCTCACCTTTCGGAGCAAATCATTGATAAAAATCCCAGCCATTGCTGTTACCTAAACGATTTCCGAAGGGGGTCTTTGCCGAGCGTTTCTGTTCTGCAGCCCGTGCTTCATTTGTTGTGTTGTGATTATTGCAGACGTGTGTTGTTGTCAATGATGAAGGTGTTTTCTGGATGAGTTTGAGTGTTTTTCCTTGCAGCTACGGCTTAAGCGCAGCTACCGTAAGGCCGGAGAAGTTCAGAACAATTACGACTCGACACTTTGAGTTTTTCCCCCAGTCACTTCCACCGTGTCACTTTCTTGATCTCAATTAATTTGCATCCTTGCTGAATAAAAGTATTTATTTCTTTCAAAAAATATGTTAAATTTTTTAAAGTGTGAGAACCTACAATGATCTTAATTATGTTATTTTTTCTACTTTAAAAAATGCTCGGTACTACATGACAAGAAAATGCATTGTAAAAATGTTTTAAAATGATAACACCTACATAAAATTAACATTCTAAACATATCCTATTAAAAGCTGTTTTAATGGCCTCCATGTTCAGATCTCATGACCATCTGAATACTTCATCTCCCTGTTACTGGATACTTTTTTCTCATGGAATAATTTAATCTGAACAAAGGCTGTCAGATCACCTAAACCTCCCACAATTTGGTCCCTGCATCCAGCCAGAGAAACTGAGGGATACTCATTTCTGTATTTATTTATTGAGAATGACAGTTGCCTCATATGAACTTCCTACCTGAGGTCTTCACAGCCATATGTTGGATGTTTTGTTACAAGTTTTAGAGAAGTGCTTAATTGCGGCATCTTGAAATGTAAGCTCACAGTAGCTAGGATGCGCCGGACAGCATTAATAGGCCAAGTAATAATCTTCTGTTCTTTGCGAGCTGTCAATCTCACACTTAACAATTGTTGCCATGGCGACATGAGGAATTCTCTGTGCAACTCCAGCTGGATATAAGATTGATCAGACTTCACAGATAACACAGGCAGATGGTCTCACGATTTTCTGAAGTGCTGTACATACATGCCTGCTGATCCAAGATCTGTGACAACAAGGATCAATATCCAACCTGGACCATTTTTTATTTACCACGTCTGTTCTCCTCTATCAAATGCAGAACAGAAATGTGCATTACCTTGCTTCTCGACTGCCTGTACTGTACCAAACACTGTCATTCACACATTAGATTATGCAATCCTAATAAGTGACTTCTTCAACTGGATCTGACCACAGAGAAACGGCAAAAATGTGTTAAAATTCTCTGGCTCATTCTGTGGATGGATCTTACAAACACAAGCTGTATCTTTAGCATTTCTCAAAACCTTGAAATAATCGTTGCATTTTTGTCTGTGTGAAGATTTACCCTGTGCACTGTTAAAGAAACAATTAATGCAAAAATGATGTCACTTTTGTTTTCTTCTCAGAAAGGTGATCTTGGCCATTCTTGAAAGCAAATGAGGACTGGGGTGTCAGGATCCAAAAATGAGCAAAAAAGCAGCATAAAAGTATCTTGTGTGCTATATTCCTAAGACTTCTGAAGCCATATGATTGCTTTGGTTTGACAAAAGACCAAATGTTAGATATAAAGCCTTAGCTCCCTATGAGAGAAGTATCTGAACACATCTTTTGAGTCAGATCATTTCAATGAATCACTTTCATATAAAAAATAGTGGCCATATTCTTCAAAAATGCCCCTATTGTGTTCTAAAGAAGAAAGAAAGCCATACAGGTTTGTACTGTTGCAACATGACAGTGAGTGAATGATGACAGAAACAAGTAATCATGGTAGAAAAACACTCATAATTCAGCTAGGGGCCACATAAATGAATTTCATTCTGTCGCCCAAGAAAAAGCTAATGTTGAAAATATTGGCAACTCACCTGTTTTCCAGATGTACTGGCTTCTTTTTGGTGCCTCTGCCCCCAGTGGAAGGGACATTAGTGCTACATAAAGGAGGGAAGCCCACAGGGAGAAGACAAAGGTAATCTCACCCTTCAGAAATGCCATCTTTTGTCAGCCTGTTGGTATCTAACCTGCAGAGAAGAAATATACACAATAGCTAGTTAGTTAGTTCGAGAAATTTAAGAGGTCTTGTGTAGATGTCTTATGTTTTGTGGAAAATTAGACACCAGGTACAAGAGGTCTGAAGAACACTTGGTTAAAGTCTGTCAAATTTAGGTTTCTAGAACCTCCTTCAATCTAAGTATATGATAATTTATACATTAAGCTAGGGGGTGGGCAAAATCTTATATTATGATACGAGTAATTTTACTTCACGGTAACAATATATATCACAATATACCTATTTTTGCTTTTTGATATCAACATTTTTGATTCCATAGAAATGTCATAATTCTTGTCAACAAACTCAAGCTCATGAGACCAGTAATTAGGCAGGATTACCTACGTAATACAGAAACCTAATTACAAGCAATAGGACAAAAACTGTAGTACAACAAATAAATAAGAAATGCAACATACATTGGATAAAGTAATCAAATATATAAAACAATGCATATTCTTCACTGTGTAAATTAATGTATACGTAGTTTCAATAAGTTACAAAAGTGATTAGTAGTGGGAAATGAGAGATGTATTTGTGATCTGTACCTTAAACATGAATTGACAGACAGAAGAATATAGACGCTGTCTTTAAGAGCTGCACCGGATCCAATATACAGTCATGTGTTCTTTCTCTGCTGTTTGCGTTCACTTCGACCTACCTACTGTGTTTACAAGGATCTTGCAAAGATGGGCATTGTGACAAATACAAGTATGTGACTCCGACCATCAAGGGCCTAAAAACCGTTGGCAAAAATAACTCCCCACAGTATAGGGAGCACCTTTCTCACCATGTGTGCGCCTCTCTGACGGCGAATTAGTTCTCTTTCGCTGCTGATTGCATTTCAACGGCTTAAATCACTTGTTTTTAAACCGCAATGCTTAAAAATGTGTGAAAATGATAAGATTTCGCGACACGTAGGTATATCAGCAATGTCATGTGTATGCATTTAACTGCGTAGACGACGATAGTCAAAATCTCTATCAGTTGACAAAATGTATGGTTTATCTCGGTATACTCTCACCCTAATAAGCATAACACACCTGGTATCCTACAAATTTAGGAATCTTTCACATTTATTGATGATACATATATACAGTTGGGGCAAAAACGTATGAGTCAGCCACCAATTGTTGCAAGTTCTCCCACGTTAAAAAGATGAGAGAGCCGTAATTCTCATGCAGTAGGTTAACCTCAAACTCTTATGAGAGACAAAAAATGAGAAGAACAATCCAGAAAATCACATGGTGCCGCCGCTCGCCATTTTGCAAAGAAGTCATTGGTAAATGCCCCCTCGGTAAAATAAGTATTTGGTCAACTACAAACAAGCAAGATTTCTTGCTCTCACAGACCTGTAACAACTTCTTTAGGAGGCTCCTCTGTCCTCCACTCGTTAACCTGTATTAATGGCATCTGTTTGAACACGTTATCAGTATAAAAGCCATCTGTCCACAACCTCAAACAGTCACACTCCAAACTCCACCATGGCCTAGACCAAAGAGCTGTCAAAGGACACCAGAAACAAAATTGTAGACCTGCACCAGGCGGGGAAGACTGAATCTGCAATAGGTAAGCAGCTTGGTGTGAAGAAATCAACTGTGGGAGCAATTATTAGAAAAATGGAAGACATACAAGACCACTGAAAATCTCCCTCGATCTGGGGCTCCACGCAAGATCTCACCCCGTGGGGTCAAAATAATCACAAGAACTGTGAGCAAAAATCCCAGAACCACACGGGGGGACCTAGTGAATGACCTGCAGAGAGCTGGGACCAAAGTAACAAAGGCTACCATCAGTAAAACACTGCGCCGCCAGGTACTCAAATCCTGCAGTGACAGACGTGTCCCCCTGCTTAAGCCAGAACATGTCCAGACCCGTCTGAAATTTGCTAGAGAGCATTTGGATGATCCAGAAGAGGATTGGAGAATGTCATATGGTCAGATGAAACCAAAACTTTTTGGTAAAAACTCAACTTATCGCGTTTGGAGGAGAAAGAATGCTGAGTTGCATCCAAAGAACACCATACCTACTGTGAAGCATGGGGGTGGAAATATCATGCTTTGGGGCTGTTTTTCTGCAAAGGGACCAGGACGACTGATCCGTGTAAACGAAAGAATGAATGGGGCCATGTATCGTGAGATTTGAGTGAAAACCTCCTTCCATCAGCAAGGGCATTGAAGATGAAACGTGGCTGGGTCTTTCAGCATGACAATGATCCCAAACACACCGCCCGGGCAACGAAGGAGTGGCTTCGTAAGAAGCATTTCATGGTCCTGGAGTGGCCTAGCCAGTCTCAGATCTCAACCCCATAGAAAATCTTTGGATGGAGTTGAAAATCCGTGTTGCCCAGTAATGCCCCAAAACATTACTGCTCTAGAGGTGATCTGCATGGAGGAATGGGCCAAAAAAACAGCAACAGTGTGTGAAAACCTTGTGAAGACTTACAGAAAACGTTTGACCTCTGTCATTGCCAACAAGGGTATATAACAAAGTATTGAGATGAAATTTTGTTATTGACCAAATACTTATTTTCCACCATAATTTGCAAATAAATTCTTTAAAAATCCTACAATGTGATTTTCTGGATTTTTTTTCTCATTTTGTCTCTCATAGTTGAGGTATACCTATGATGAAAATTACAGGCCTCTCTCATCTTTTTAAGTGGGAGAACTTGCACAATTGGTGGCTGACTAAATACTTTTTTTCCCCACCGTGTTCAGGTCATGAACTCTAGATGCGCATTCGGACTGGGTCGTTGTTAAGTAATGATGATAGTCAGAGGTTAAACAATCTTGCACAACGCGCATTGGTTCCATGCTGCATATGCAGCCAAGAGTTTATGCCTTGCATTATTATGGCGGGCTAGAATTACTTGAGATTCATGCAACAAACTTCAGAGTCTCTGGAATCCTCCACTTCCCCCGCTCCACCTGTAGATCTGCACGGGGGTATTGTATATGCTATTTGTGCCGCAGCAAGTAAGCGACAGCAATACTCATGACACCGTATCACCATATGCATTGGCAGTAGCAAGTTCCTGTACTTGCTTGCAGCAGCAATAATCTACAACTACAGCAATAACCAACAGCAGCAGCAATTCAGCAGCAGCGTAGCAGATCTGTTCCTCCAAGACCAAATACATTAACATTGTCATATCCATCACCATGCTAAAATCGAGAGTTGTCATGATTGAATTATATATTTTTTCTAACAATTGTCATCAGAAATATAACATTTTATCAATCAAGAGAAATCATATTATAATCTCACATAAATATTTTGTGCAACCTGCATTTCAAGTTGTTTGAAATTGTTTTGATGTCTCTTACATTAGTTTTTGCAGTGTCCGTTTTTGCAACAAGTAGTTCATGAATTAAAATGGTAATTTCAATATATATTAAATTACGTATACATAGTCATTTATTTCCATAAAGTAGCTAGTTTAAATTTAATTCAAGAACATATATTAATTTCCTCCACAAAAGTTCTGTCAACGGTTACTGATCGAACAATCCCTTGCAACTAAAAACTGTTTGTGAACAGCATCATGTGCTTCTTATGTTGGACATTTTAAGTATCCTCTAATAATTGAGCATCATCTATGTTGAGTACATTGTTATGCTGATTATACAGATTTTGATTAAAAATCTCTGTATAAAAGTTTTAGCACAATCAATCAGAGAAAGTGAGAAGAAGTAGAAGAAAAATACGCCCCTGGAGACAGTGAACACATTTACACGAAAAGCTAAACCTGTGAAATCCTTACTCCGTATTTGTTTCACTCCCTCTTTGTCTCGTTTTATTCGTCTGTCTCTAAGGCACACATAAACACCTTCCTGAGGGGGAAAAATATCCATGCAGGCTCTTGAAGTGAATTCATTGGTGCTCGTTAGAGCTGACTGGATGAAGTGTGCGCTCTGTTCGAGGAGAACATTTAAAGAGATGAACAGGACACTCGGTGCTTTGCTGCACAAAGAGCCGTGGCTGATTCCACTCAAGCTAAATTACGTCTGCCTCATTCCCACCATGTCAAATCCGTTACTTAGGAGAGAGAAGAGGAGGGAAATAGAGAACAGACAGAACATGATAAAAAGCAGGAGAGATAAAGACAAAATATTGTATAGTGACATAGAGAGAGAACTCTAAAAGACACTTGACTGTAAAGATTCACTTAATAATTGTAGATCTGAACTGGAACATCTGTTTCAGACAAACAGTAGTCAATTAACCCTCTCAGATGGATGAGAGAGGTCCTCAGCTCAGTCTAATCACTCCAAATGCACCTAAAAACGGTGTGTGTGTTTCTGTACTGCTCCATTACTACCATGATAATATGGTTTGGAATAGAACAGTATTGCATGGCATATGGTTCAGTGTTGAATGGTATGGTACTGTACAATATAGTGTGGAATGGAAAAAAAAGTAAACTCAAAAGAAAGCTAATATTTTAACAAATAAATGGTTAAACAAAAATAATGGTTAACAAACCATTAACTATGACTTTTCCCTCAATAAACTCTTAATTTGCTGCTTATTAATAGTTAGTAAGGCAGTTGTTAAGTTTAGGTATTGGGTAGGATTAGGGATGTAGAATATGGCAATGCAGAATATGTGCTTTATAAGTACTAATAAATATCCAATATGTTAATAATATGCATTTATAATAATCAAAGAATCCTGAAAACAATGTATCACGTTTCCTGGGCAATATTAACATACACAACCGTTATTTATTATTAATAATAAGAAATGTTTCTTGATCAGTAAAATAGAAACATAGAGAATGATTTCTGAAGTATCGTGTGACAATGAAGACTGGAGCAATGATGCGGAAAATTCCGGTTATTATAGTTTTGAGGTGAGGATTCATTAATGATTAAGGATTAAGTAACTTTTTTTTTTAAATTAAGCACCAACTGCACATTTCACAAAACACCACTTGAATGGCATTTTACTAAAGGTTGATTGGCTGTAATGGTCTGCACACTGCTCTTATTTCTGCTTCCAATACTCTCATGTTCATTAGCTACTCTGCTCCATAACTTCCCCTTCTATTTCCCCTGATGTTTCCGAGATATAATTCCTCCTTTTTCTCCACATCTGTCTCTTCCCTTTGCCATAATCCCCACATCACTCCAATTTCCATCCAAAAATGTAAATCACATTCCATTCAGCTGTAATACATAACACTGACTGGATCTGCATCAAATGTTTGGCTAGCAGCTTCGCCTTTGTCACACAGTTTGAAAAGCCAAGAGGTGAGCTTCGAGACACAGTTCTCCGCTACGTTCAACCAAGTGCTGTTATCTCAGAATTCCCTGCTCGTTTCATCGTGAGACTCTAGATTGACGCATAGCACTAAACATGTCTGTTAGCGCTGACCGGAGACCGGAGAGTAATTACAAAGCTAATCAGTTCCGACAGGACTCCATTCACTCACGGGCTCTCACACATGTGCAGACTCCAATGCATCCGCACACATACAAAGTAGAAATAGGGATCTACAAATGACTGCCTGATTAAAACACTAATTTTTCAAGAAGGCCGGATTGATTTGAGGAATTGCGGGGCTCAAGAATTCACTGAAAAGTTTAATTAAATAGTTTGTTTGGCTGATTAAACGGGTGCATCCTTTTCATTAAACCTAGAAATCGTCAGCTCTGTTTTTGAGGGTCGAAATGTTGTAAAGAAAAGAATAATGAACAAATTTGTCTTAATCTACAGCATACAGGCATCATTAGGCCCGCAGGAACCACACGAACACCACCTTCCTAATAGGTCTATTCTAGGCAATCTGTTTCAAGGTAAGCCGTTTACTACATATGCATGCATTTAGAAGGCTTTTTCCAGGTTTATTCCTAGCAATAACAAGCACATTCATTTCCACAGCAATTTTCTGGTGGGTTTGCAGGACGTCTCACCACTTGAAATCACTTTTCACCCACTAGAAGTGCAATGACATTTTCATAATACCAGCCTTGGAACAGCTTCTCATTTAAAACATTTAACTCCAGCGCTAAAATTCACGCTTCCTTCCTTCATAGCATCTCCCACGCTTGAGATTTAGAGTTGACTCAAATTTTCACGCTTCTGCTGAAGAGGAACTCAGATATCCAAGCTAAATGCCAACAAGACTCACCTTTGTTTAACCTTTGCTTCAGCAGTATTGTAGTAATTAACCTAGAGGACGACAGAGCTAATCTTGTGTTATTGCAGCGGCTGCTCTCGCAGATGTTGCCTCTTTATGAATCTGAGATCTTATTTTCTCTATTAATACATAATTAAAGTGCAAATGCATAGGTTGCATTAATGAAGAGAGAGCAACTTCAAAAAGATCCACAGGCTTGCACTTTCAAGTGATGATCATTTGGCATTTAACAATGCTCTTTCACACTATGCGAACATATTGACTATGCATTGAATTGAATTTTGTAGTGCATGGTTAATGACGCTACTGTAGGTTTTAGTCTGGAAACACTGAGATACTCTGTTCCTATGATATTTTAAAATGTGCAGTGTTTATGCAATTGTATGTTCAGATCAGTTTGAAACTTTGACAATTACGCTATTGTTCAAATGTTCGGGGTCAGGTTTTTTGAAGGTTTTTTTTCTGAAAAAAAAAAAAGAAATATTGTGATATATTTTTACAATTCAAAATGACAGTTTTATGTTTTAAAATATAATTTATTCTTGTGATGGCAAAACTGAATTGAAAAATGTTGAAACATATTTAGCTGCTTAATATTTTTGTTGTTGTTTTTTCTTTGATGAATGAAACAGCATTTATTATTATTATTATAAATGATTTTACTACTCTCAATTTAATGTATCCTTGCTAAATATGAGTATTAATAAAAACATATATATATTACTGACCCCAAAGATTTGAAGGTGGTGTAAATAACAAATACATACATACATAAATAATCATTTTTAAAAATACATTTTAAAATCAAATCTTAATAAATAAAATGACTTTGTTTTGCAGAAATAAAAAAGGGCAAATATAAATTTTTTCCTCCAAAACTTGTGTATAGAACAGGATCGTGAGGACAGTAAAATTACTGTTGTCTTTAATTAGTGTTCACATACAAGACAGAAAGCCAAGGATCAATGGCGTCAGCTACATTAGGTAATTACTTTAGTGTCAGTGCCAATCCACGTCACTGAGTATGTACGCTTTCTCTACTTCACTTGATATGATGCTTCTGTGTGTGCATTCCTAATTAGAGTAGAAGAGTATCTCAGAGCCTGTGGCATGAGTCATAACTGGTCATATCAGGTAACAGGGCTCGACGACTTATTGTATGCAGTGCTCAGTGACAAACTGACCTTCCCTGCTGCTGAGTCAATTACAGTTCAATTAGGACACAGACCCCGCTGTGGCCCTGAGCTCTGCAGCAGGAAGCATATGGCATCTATATACGGCCAAACCAGCTCTGGCTCAGCAGGAAACTGTCGCACATACACTTATGAACCCAAGTGGAAATGGGGGAATCAATAAATACGTAGTTTCTATAGGGTTCAAATGAGAGTTTTACGTAGCTGCTGGATTGAACATCTTTTCTTGTTATTTCCTTCGTGGCTGGAGACAGCTAGATATTAAATAGGATGAGGTGTAGACTTTTAATTGGTAAAGAGTATGGAAAACGGAGTGAGTGTAATTACAGATATGTCCAAGTGCTTTGCAATTGGCTTTCAGGCTTCAATACAGTTCACTTCACGTATGAACGTTCAGGGTCCTAAATTTGCATTCACTAGACACCAAATGCAAGTAAAATTAGTTATTTTCTTTTAATAGGAACTGCAACATAATACATAGTTCAATTAAAATTGATTAATTGATAGTCTAACACTGATGAAAAGGACATTAACAATTATGTCTAACATAACACAACATCTAATAAATATTTTCTGCAGTAAAAATAAAAAAAATATTTATTTATTTATTTATTACATTAATTAAAAAATTGCGCTTTAAGAATAATTACTAATTAATAAATTAAACGACAACAGCAAAACATTTAAGTTTATGAATATAATATAATAATTAGATTATTATATCTTATTGTCAGCCCACATGTTGTTGGACAACCATTCTTTAAAAAAAATTATAAAGAAAATAAGCCAGGACCTATGCATCTACAACATTTACTCGGAAAAAAATTATTTAAAATAATAATAATAATAATAAATGATTATTATTATTATTGTCAGCACCATTGTGGTGGCACAAACAATTTATATATAAAAAAGCCGGACTGTGCATCTTCTGACAACATTTATATCAGTGAAAATTATCTATAATAATAATAATAATAATAACACTGCTAATATTACAGTTTAATAATTAATAATCATAATATATTATAAATAAATACAGTTAATACTATTATCAAAGGGAATAAGAAGTAGTGACTGCTTTAAGACCAAACAGAGGAATCTGCCAGCCGGTCGCATTACAAGCAAACAGTAAGTGATTAAACCACCAACATGAAAATATGAGGAAGAAAATCAAGTGTCAGATATAGTTTCAGTAGAGATCTCATATATAATGCTGCGAGTCACACAGTGACATGCACTGGAGAAAACAGTGGAATAATTGTATTGCCTAAGGGATGGAAATATAGCTTTAATATTAAAAATAATGTAAAATACAATTTTGTGGCCAGTAAGTAAGATTTATGGTCATTAAATTTACCCTCCATTGGCCAGTGCTGCAAAAATCTAATATTGGACCTTGTGCGAGTGCATCAAAAACTAAGGATCTATGCCTTCTCCTGTAGCTGAGATGAAAGTGAACCATGTTGAGGACCTCTCAGTGACAGCATCCGTCATTCAATATCTCAACATCTGACAAACAGTAAAGACTTACAGCAGTAAAACGGAAGACACAGAAGAAGACAGAGAGAGAGAGAGTCTTAGTCTTAGAGCTAATTTTCACACAGATTGAAATACTGTTGTTTTCATGTGTGCCACACTAATGAGAGTTTCTGCATAAAAACAACGCGGGGAGTGGGGTTCAAAGTGCTTCACTTAAAGCAAACTCAACATGTTTCTGAGTTGTCTTTGATTGTTTTTTCTTTTCTTTCATCTGTTCTTCAAAGTCCTATTGTGATTCTTAGCCGTGAAGCCAGAAAACTGGGCTCAGGATCTATGAGAGCTGGAGTCACTGCCTCAACTTTCATTTGAAACAACAGATAAGAATGCTCAGACAAATGTCAATGCTTTAACCATGTTTTTTACAAAGCTTTCTTGTTTTATCTGTGAACTTTGTGGGTTTATGAAAGATTAACGCTGATAGATTGGGAAACTGTCCTTCAGATATAGTGATAGGAATAGAAAAATAAAATAGAATTAAACAAAAAATACAAATGGTTTTATTTTTGTATTGTAAAAATATGAAGAGATATATATATATATAATGTGGCGAGTATCCCGAGGCCAGATTAGCGTCGCCCTGGAAACGCCGCTGCTCCACTGATCACCGACGCACAACACCGGTGCGCGATGAGTGGCGCACCTGGAGATCGTTCCCGCTGGCCATAAAAGCCAGGAGAATAGACACCAGCGGGAAGGCACGCCAGAGCTCTAGGCGACATTAATGCTTGTTTCTGATTTTTCACAGACTCCGAAGGCACCCTGGGATAGGGATCTGCACCACGGCACTTCACCCCACAAGCACCACTCTGAGACGGGCACCGAGCACCAGTCATCAAGGGCACGTGTGATCAGTGTGTGGGCAAATAAATCACCCTCCGGGGCTCTTTCGACCAGTACTGAGTCTGTGTTCTCATTCAGCCCGCGACAATATATATATGTTATGTCCCATTATTCCCATTGACGTGCATTGGGTTGTCCAAAGTCACTATTTTGCTTCTCAAAAACCCCTCAGTGCTGGTGTGGATACTAAACTTTTGATGCTATTGACACTTTGAAGAGCCGGGCAGGACAGGACCAGCTGCTGTCAGTCCTTTGATGCCTCTATATCATCACTGCAGGATCATCTCTAAAGTTCTCCGATTCTAGCACAACTTCACGAGTTTCACAAAGTCCTGTACTTCTCCATCGGAAGTTCCACAGCAGTACTTTGAGATCAAACAGCAGAATGCTGCTGTCCAGTATTCTGGTTTGTAACATTCTGTTAGAATGATAGAGAAAAGACAATTCTTTAGAATAGGACAGAGGAAACTTCTAGATGTGTCTGTTCCATGCTAGATGTGAACATCAATCGAATGACACTAGGTTAGCCATCTCAAAAGCAAATCTTAGATAAATTGTCATAAAATAAAATGTGCAATTTTTTTTTTACCTTAATTAGTACAACAGCTTGTTACTGGGGTATTTACCATCGTACACAGTAAAAATATATTCAATTTTCAAAAGAAAATATAATTTTATTCTTTCTACTTTAAAACTTCACGTTTAATTTAATGTGTTACTTGTAGTTTCTTCGTAATTATGTCAGCCTCAGCATTTGGAAGCGAAAAATAAAACAAATTTACTCTCACAGCGTAGGATACAGCGTTTTCTCGACATGATGTTAACCACACAAATAAGCTACAGTGTTTGAGGGCGGTGTCAATTATGCAATTTTACCATGTCATTGCTTTCCATGTAACCTTACAACAGGGGATAGATACTCTATCTATGTCCATCAAACAAAATTATGTTGTGAGTTGGTTTGGAAAGGAAACATGAACAAGGAAGTTTAACATGAATGAAGGTCACTGTCACAAAGAACAAGTCAATGCTTGCATTTTTCAAGATTACTGGCTGATTTCAGGTACGGAACAAACAAAACTATATTAACTAACCGCTTTGTATACCTAGTATCCGAATAATGTGTCATAACAACACCTTTTTACTATACTGAAAGGAATTTACCAGAAAAGAAGGTTTGTACAGTATGTATCCAACAGTTCAGTAAGCTTTAAATGGACAAAATGGTGGATAGCAACAGCACAGCATTTTAAATGGCTATTTGAGCTGTCGTTTATTTGTTGTAAGGTCTGACTTGACCTTACAACAAAAGTTTAAGTCTGACTTGACTATGTTAATAGATGTTGCACTAATTAGTCATTAACTGTACTATTTCTCATGTGATGTATCTTTCTCTCTGGAAACCACCTTTTGATGTCCACGCCAATCCATATGAGATATACATCGTTCTGAAAACTGTGGGGCATCAGATTGAAAAGAAATGATTCAAACAGACTGGCAAGGCATAAGATCATTAAGCATTCTTCTCAAAGAATGCTGCGCCTGTAACAAGAAACTTAATTTCCCCTTCAGGGAATTCGAGATGCGTCAGAAACACTTTGAGAACGGCTCTGCGTAACCATGCCCTGAAGCACTTGTGAAATCAGTCCAATAGAATGGTGAGACATCCTAGGAGGGATGATGTAGCGAACAGGAAGCTTAAAGGAGTATCTGGTGTAAACAGCATTAGCTTCTGCTTCTTCAGTAAGCGCTTCGTGTCTCCGTTTGTCTGAGAAATATGTGTGTGTTGTGCCAGTGTACAATTCTCTATTATGGCAAGTGAGGGTAAAAAGTCTGACAAGCAGCGCTTTAGATTGTGTGTCCCTCCCTGTCCATGCTTCATTACAGGTGGGGATACATGTGATCTATGCTTTGCTTGTCTGGGAGCAGAGCACATTCTCACCCTCCTCACGGCTCAGGTCCTGCATCTGCCAAGGCAAGATGGTGACTGCGGTCATGGGGATCACTAATGGATCTGGTGGATGGGTTGGAGATGGGCTTGTCTCTTTCTTGACCCTCAGAAAGTTCCTCCATCACCGCTCCAGTCGTCTACCAGCTCCTCATACCGCGAGGCTCAGAAATGGAGCATCGCCTCTCGAGCTCCCCCGCAAAAAGATTTGGAGTCAGAGTGGCACTCCTGGTCGAAGTCTTTGAAGCAGAAGACGGATCTGGGGATCGTCATTCTGGCTAAGAATACTTCGGCCAAGATGATGCCTATGGTGCTGGACTTCTGAGGTCAGGCCCATCTGCGTAAGAGCGGTGTACACCTCATCATACGGTGCCCATCTCTTCTCAGTGCCCTCGGGAGATCAGTCTGTTAACCTTGCCACCACTGGTGTTTAAGGGCACAGCGGTCTCCAGCAAGTGCAGTTTTCAGTGTCCGCCCGGAAACGTAGTGACACTGGGAGGCTTGCGTCCTCCAAGGAGCTTATTAGAGCAGCCAGTTTGGTTGTTCCCTGACGGTCATCCGCTTCAGGGCACCGAATCGACTGCTCAAAGTACACTAGAGGCCAGTCTTGAGAGACTGATTCCCTAAGTTGACTATCTGGCAGCATGGAAACTTCATCATTCCTAAAGGATGGGGGGGTTGTATTCTATTTTAGGTCTGTGTCAGCTGAACAATTCCATCAAAAGACTGAAATGGCTCAAATCAGGTCTGAGGACTGGTTTGTCACAATAGATCTAAAATATGCTTATTTCCATGTCTCCATCCTTCCCAGTCACAGGCAGTTCCTGAGGTTTGCTTTCGGGGGCAAAACATACCAAGAAAGAAATCTTTGCGGCACAATCAACTGCCTGGAGATGATTCCATGTTTCATGCACTGAAACAATTTCACAAAGACCTGAATGGATATCAAGTGCTTGTCGTACAGACAAGTCGTGGGGGCAGTCGTGGCCTAATGGTCAGACTTGTAACCCGAAGGTTGCGGGTTCGAGTCTCAGGCCCAGCAGGGATTGTAGGTGGGATTGTAGTGAATAACCAGCGCTTCTTCACCCTCAATACGACCGCCTGAGGTGAAACAATTGAGCAAGGCAGTGAACCCCTAATTGCTCCCCGGGCGCCGCAGCAAATATGGCTGCCCACTGCTATGGGTGTGTGTTCACAGTGTGTGTGTTCACTACGGTGTGTGTGCACTTTGGATGGGTTAAATGCAGGGCACAAATTCCGAGTATGGGTCACCATACTGGCCACACGTCACTTCACTTCTTTACCCACCAGAGGGTCTGCCGGTTGCGCCACCTTTATGCCAGGTCCTTTGTGGGGCCCAGGGAAAACTACTTACCTTGAGAGCATTTTATATCACGTGGCCAACTCAATCAGGGAAAAAGACACCTGTCAGGCACGGGGCTGAGTCCAAGTGGTGGTGGAGCAGATTGGAGGATGTTTGTCCGAGGTGTGATATGGATCTGTTTCTCTCAAGACATGAACACCAACTGGCCTCTATGGTTCTCTCTCACATATCATCTCCCCCTCCGGGCGGTTTGCGTGGTACAGATAGGGCGAGGTGGCCCTCTGTACGCATTTACCCCGATTTGTCTGCGATTTCACCCGATGCGCTTTAAGCTTCTGGGTCGCTAAGGTCAACATCGCATGACGTCTCGCTTGTCTATTGGATTGATTTCACACATGCTTCAGAGCATGTTAACAGAGAGGCGTTCCCAAAGCGTTTCCTACGCAGCATCTCGTTCCCTTCAGGAAGCATGGTTACATGTGTAACCTAAGACGTTTTCAGTGAATTTCATTTCATTCTCATTCTGCTTGTCTTTGGTATAAATTGACTGATTCATAAAATCTCTTGATGACGGCTTTTTTTTCGTGAAATTGTGATTACCAGCTACACTTAATTACATATGTTTATTACACCTTTGGCTGGAATGCTTGAATCTGATTGGTCAAATGCAGCATTTTGTAGCTGATCCACAACACTGTATACTGTTGTCCCTGGCAACCAATCTCTTACACTCTGCTAGTTTCTCTCACAACACTCTGCAGTCTTTTTCTTCTCACATACTAATATAATTTAAACTTAGATCAATAATTTATGTTCATTTATTTACTCATTTGGTATCCATGTAATAAGCGGGAAATGTACAATCAAGTAATTTTTACATAATGAAGCCCTTCAGGATGATACAAGGCCCAAATAAACGAACACATTGTGCATCATCCTTTACATAGTGTTACATATTTATGAGTGTAATATAGCAGTATAAGATATAAGTCTTGAGGATCTGTGCAGCACAGCCTGGTCCTAAATCAGCATTTCGTCTCTGAATTTACTTGGCACTGAGCTGGACAGCAATAAGTCATTCTCACTCTGCAAATCATTGGCCTTGAGTCAGAGGAAGAGCACGCCGCCTCTGTGAGAACATTCCATCACATTCTACTGCTCCACTGGCATTCTGTGCCATTCTCTTTTATTACCTTGCTCACTTTATTGCATTAATCTGAGAGTGCTTTGGGCTCTTGGTTTTAGTCAGCCAGTGGCAATCAATGCATAAAACCATTCTGAGCCATTGATTTCCTACCCTCAGTGGTCATATCTGCTAATGTCTACCCACAAGGAAGAAAATGACCTCACAGAGCAAATCACTGTCTGTGCGATTGGCAAATGTGGTTACAATGGCTGCAACATTTGTGTACACCTCCATTTTAAGTGAGTTTTAAATTAGCCAGTGTGAATTCTTTTGAGATGGAAATTAGATCTGGAATATTTCTGGGAGCATAGAACACAGACAGTATATCTTGTTAATGGGAAAAATATATTTATAATATTGATATTGATAATATATATAGATTCCTTTAACCGAAGTGGAAAAAACAGCAGTTCTATGTGGAACGTAATAGTTTTAGACTGAATAGAGTCGAACTGTTGAACGTTTAACCACAGAAGAGCTTCAGAGATCCGTTTTTTCAGAAAAGGTTTTAAACATGTCACGCCGCACTGAATATTTCCCTGAAAGTCTGCTTTGAAAAGCTCAGTGTATGTGCGACCTTGGCAAATACAGGCAGAGAGGATTTATCAACCACTGTATATATGAAACAAAGTGGAGCAGATCTAAATCCAGAGGTCGAGCACAGACAATGAACAAGAGGCTAGTATTCCACCATATACTTTTGAGAAGAGAGAAAAATAATAATTTCTGCAGTAGCAGCCCTGGTTTCTCATTAGCACAATATGATGAAATAAGTGCAGCAACACATTGGCATAAAACATATTCTTGTTCAGTGAAAAATACTTCATCAAAGGAAGTTTACAATACTTTTTGGGGGTGAATCTGAGATCTGAGTGTTTTGTGTATGTGTGTGTTTAAATAGGAGAATACATTAAAATGATTTGTAAAGAGTGCCAGAGCAGAATGTAGCAAACACTGCATAATATACATATTCATGTATGCAAACCCCATTAGTTGCAGTTCTCAACCCAGGAGGTTCCATAAGCCTTGGTATTTGAATCTGAAGAAAATTACGAGATGTATGGCACCCTAAGCGGGAATGCTTGGAAGAAGAACTCTTATGCATGGCAACATAATCATAAACACAACCCCAAGAAATGCATGGTAAATACATGATACAATAAAAGATTGGTAGGTGTAGAACTGATGAAGGTTAATACTGTACTTACCATTTTATCCAACAATGACAGTATTCAAAGTAATTTTTGGACTTTAATATTTATATATTTTATAGATTGTTATATATTACACTCTCAGGAAAAAGGTACAAAAGCTGTCACTTGGGCCAAAAGGTACCCTATTTACCAAGTTGCGTATATATACTATATGGACAAAAGTACAAAATGACCCCACTCTCTGACTTTACGTGGTCTTCTGCTTCACAGCTGAGTTGATGTTGTTCCTAAACTCCTCCAACTACCACTACCAGTTGGCCAAGCAATATCCAGCAGGGATCAAATTTCATGAACTGACTTATTGCAAAGATGACATCCTGATATGCTGTCATCCTTGATAACATGCTGGTTTCGTATGGCCAGAGGAGAACTGGCCGCCCGACTGACCCTGGTTTCTCCCAAGGTTTTCCTCCGTCGGTTACCGATGGAGTTTGGTTCTTGCCACTGGCACTCTGAGCTTGCTTATGTTGGGGGACTTACTTAATTCCAGCGATATCGTCGACGTATTGATTGCAAAGATACTATTTAAAGTGAACTGAGCTGGATGATGACATCACTGAATTCAATGATGAACTGCCTTTAACTGAAAATTGAGTGTTTACTATTGTCATTTTGCATTATTGACACAATATGTTCCTAATTAATGCTGTACAGTTGCTTTGACACAATCTGTATTGTTAAAAGTGCTATATAAATAAAGGTGACTTGACTTTATTGTACCATCCGATCACAGTACTACATTGAGTTCACAGAGGTGCTTCGAGGACTTAGTATGTATGTATGTATGTAGTTATATATTTATTATGTTTGAAAATGCAGTCTGTATGGCTAGGTGCTTGATTTTATACAATAATTAAGAGGTGTGTGAGAGTATATACAACTATTTTACATGGTGAGCATTGCATTATATATATACATATATATAGTCATAAGTAGCATGGGTATATTTGAAGCAATAGCCAAAAAAAAAACATTGTATAGGCCAAAATTATAGATTTTTCTTTTATGCAAAAAATCATTAGGACATTAAGTAAAGATCATGTTCCATGAAGAGATTTTGTAAATTTCCAACCGTAAATATATAAAAAATGTATTATCATTAGTCATATGCTTTGCTAAGGACTTCATTTGGACAACTTTAAAGGCGATGTTATCAATATTTAGATTTTTTTGTCCTATCCTAAAAAACCATACATCACTGGAAAGCCCATTTATTCAGCTTTCATATGATGTATAAATCTCATTTTCGAAAAATGTACACTTATGACTGGTTTTGTGGTCCAGGGTCACACACACACACACCACCACACAACGGTCAGACTCCGTACATGTGTTTGTGCGTGTTTTGCCCTCTGTGACCCAGTATCTCCCTCATGTGAGTGTTTATTTGATCCAGGTGTTGTCTACTTAGTCCCTTGTTATCCTGTGTTTTAAAAACCCAGTCCTTTCGTTAGTGTTGTCCGTTCTTGAATGTCGTACATGAGAATGTGCCACCCGTTGATGTCATGTGAATTGTCCCATGTACTCTGTTGTTTTCCTGGTTCCTTATTAAAATCTCTACGTTGATGTACTCCTGGTCTCTCGTTCCTCGCTCCGCCTCCGTCGGCTACAGCCCCAGAGCCACCCTCCAGTGCAGCTCCTCGTAAACGCTTCCCAGGCCCCGAATCCAAGCCCGGTGTGGGCTCCAGTTCCCGATATAGCCCCCACGGAGGACCCCGTCCCAGTAAGCCCGGAAGGGATCCTGATCCCCGTAAATCCCAGAGGGCTCATGATTCCTCATATAGCCACGGAGGGCGCCTGATCCCCAGTTTAAGCCCAGGAAGGTCCTTGATCCTCGCCACACAGAAGGGCGCCAGATCCCAGTCGTTAAGCCCGGGAGGGCTCAGATCCCCAATTAAGCCCAAGGGGAAGGGCTTCTGATCCACAGTTCAGCCCAGGAAGGGCTCTTGTTCCCCAGTTAAGCCCAGGGAGGGATCCTGATCCCCAGTTCAGCCCAGGAAAGGCTCCTGATCCCCAGTTAAGCCCAGGAAGGGCTCTGATCCCCAGTTCCACGAGGGCTCCAGATCCCCAGTTAAGCCCAGGGTGGGCTCCTGATTCCCCGTTTAGCCCAGGAAGTGCTCCTGTTCCCCAGTTAAGCCCAGGAAGGACTCCTGATCCCCAGTCCAGCCCAGGAAAGACTCCTGATGTTTCATTTAGCCCAGGAAAGGCTCCTGATGTTCCGTTTAGCCCAGGAAAGGCTCCTGATCCCCAGTCCAACCCAGGAAGGGCTCCCGATCCCCAGTCAAGCCCAGGAAGGGCCCCTGATCGCCCATGAGGACCAGGGAGGGCTCAGGATCCCCCGTTAGCCCAGGGGAGAGGCTTCTAGCCCGTTAGCCAGGGAGGGACTTTCATGATCCCCGTTGAGCCCAGTGAGGGTTCCTGTCCCCGTGCTTAGCCCAAGGATGGCTCCAGTCCCTGAATCCCCTCCAAAGTGCCCTCAAATTTAGGGGGGGGGGCATATACCCGTGGCCGAACCGGCTAAGGCCACAGAGGATCCGCCATGGCCTCCCGAGTTCTGATCGCTATGGCCTCCCGAGTTCATGCCACCATGCCTCAGATCTCATTGACGTCTGACATAAGGCACTCGGGCACTCCTGATTCGTCCCAAACCAGGCAACTCCGAGGATCACCTGACCGCCGATTGCACTCTGAAAAGGTATAATATCTGGAGGCCCCACCAGCCCGTGTGTCTGTCTGCAGGGGAACCTCAAAGCACCGTTGGACTGTTGTGTGGCATGAGGACGTGCCTACGGGAGTTGATGTCAGACTAAGTACCACGTTGTGTGGTTTTTTGTCCCATGTGACCCCGTTTCTCCTTAGTGATAAGTCCAAGCTGAATTTGATTATAGGGGTGTCTGGCCTAGTCCCTCGAAGCTGCTGTTTACAAAAAACCCCAGTCCTTCCGTTAGGTTGCGGTTAGTATATTGTCGTACACTGTGATGCGCACCCGGAGTCTGTGAATGTCTCCATGTACTAGTGGGTTTTCTGGTTCCCATTAAAACACTCCTCCGTTAATGTACTCCTTGTTATCCTCGCTCCTGCGCCCTCAAAGTCACAGGTGACACACACACACACCATATAGAATATTCTATAATATAATACATTTTTAAAATTAATTCCTTTCTTGATCCATTGCTCTTCACAGGTTATCTGTCAGCATCCAACCTCAGTCTGGTGGCCATTGCCATTGAAAGATACAGTGCCATTTGCAACCCGCTGAAGTCCAGGGCATGGCAGACCCGTTCTCATGCCTACAAGGTCATTGCTGCCACATGGATACTATCTGTGGGTATCATGGTGCCCTATCCTGTGTTTAGTGTACTGGTGGCATTCAACAAGCCGAACAACATCACAGCTCACATGTGCAGGCTTGACTGGCCCATCCGTCAAGTGGAACAGACTTGGTGAGTCTTTTGGCTACTTTACTTGGCTTAACATTGATACAAAAAAAAAAAGAAAGCTTATATGTATATGTGTGTATATAGTGTACATTACAGTTGTAATGTATGATAACGGCTGTCAAAATTAATGTGTTAATTGTGCAATAAAAAAAAAAAAAACTATATAAAGTCGGCAACACCAAATCTCCAAAAGTATCAAAGTAATAAAAAAAAACTTTCGCATAAGCGTGTATGCGGAAAAATAAATAAAGACCTTTTTGATACTGTGGAGCTTTTGGTGTTGCCGACTTTATATTAATTTTTTGACTTGTTTTTTAGTCAAGCACCCATTTGAGGTTGATGTGTGTGCTTTTGTTTTCATTTTTGCAGTAAATAAAAAAACAAATATTGCACAATTAACATGTTAATTTTGACAACCCTAATATACAGTATATATATATGGAAAAATAGATGCTGCTGTCACGCTTGTGTAGATGAAAGGCACACAAAGGCGAAGGTAATCCACACAAGAGTTTAATTTGAGTCCAAGAAGATGATAATCTATAGATACAAAGGGAACACGCAGCAAAACAACAAGAATACTGGACCAAGACTGGAAATGAGTAGGGCACTTAAATGGGTCATATGATGCGATTTAAAAATGTCCTTTCTCTTTGGAGTGTTACAAAAAGAATATCTGTAAAGTTGCAAAGACTAAAGGTCTCAAATACAAAGAGATATTCTTTATAAAAATTAAAACTCATCCACGCCCTCCTAAAACACCTAGTTCAAACACGCCCCCACGTCTACATCACTGTGTGGGAAGATTTGCATAACGCCAAAATGTTCAATCCAAAATGTTCATGTAAAGAAAGGATAGGCGTAATTTATTCTCGATGTAGTATTGTTGCTGCCGCCATGTTGTGAAGTTGCTGTGTGTTTCGTTGTGAAAGCAACACTACTTTGTTTGGTCTTCCAAAAGAGGGCGATATCAGCTTCGTCATGCCTAGAGATGATCCGTGCTGGTCGCTGAAGAAATACAACACACTTCACGCTGTGGATCGCTGGATCGGCTTTCATCGTGGATGAAGCAGAGTCCAGCCCGTTTGCCGCAAGCCCGCCGGCCGCTCCTATGTCGAATCCGCCGGCCGACCGCCACTTAGCCACAGCGGCGCACGCTCCAATCAAGCCTCACTCAAGACCTGATAATGGTAGAGTAGACTACCAAAGGACAGTCTGGTGCTTCTGACTCATAGCCTGTAAGTAAGTTTTTATATTTAAAGGATTTGCCACTGACGTTTCAAACGCGAATTTTGAGCAGTGTAGAGGTAGCGCTTGTTGTTTGTCATTTCTCAGATCACAAATGAAGACATGGTTTATGTTTACGTGGCACGATGCAACGCAACGCGTAAAATAAAAAGACAGTATAAGTCATTATAAATCCGGGCGATAAAAACCTTATTTCACCACTGGACGGCAAAAAATGACTTGGTTGTAATGGGTTTATGTTGTGTCTCTTCGCTACGGATCCGGGACAGGCCTCACAGTATGGTAGGGGGTAACATTTCCGATCCACACGCGTAGATATTCGGCCATCCACAAACGCAATGGATAGATGACAACAGAGCACACATTTTCAGACCGGTGAGTTTTGTAAAAATCGAAGCGTTTCAGATAGGCGGGTCATAGAGGAGAAACAATAATGGACAGTATGTGGAAAATAATGTGTTTTGAACCTTAACAAAGGCATAAACACATTTCATTACACCAAATACACAAAAATAATGTTCTTTTTAGCAAAATCATATGACCCCTTTAAGTTACACAGGCACATGACGGACTAATGACAAGACACAGAGTGAACAGGAATGATGAAATCAAATAAAAAACCATGGAAATAACCAGGGGCTGAGGGCAAACAATCAGCAATCAATCAGCTCCCTAGTTCAGTAGTCAGGGCACTGAGCAGGGAGTCGACCATTTTAAGGGCTGTCTCAAACGCGAAATCCTTCCAGTGCACTGGAACGTTCGCTCCCTGAAAAATACCACAATGCACCGCAAAAACTAGGGAGCATTGGTGCTCACTATGCTCCCTTGCCATAAATTAAGTCACATTTCTGAAGCACGAGACATAAACCACATGAGCTAACAAAGCTGAGGAACTCACAATAAGTTCACTGGATATGCGATAGATTATTTAAATAAGGGATCCACAGACACCTCGATTGTATTTTAGTATATTTAAACATAAACACACATCGCTAGACAGGTAATGATCACATCTAGTTAACATTTATAATTAATATTAATCTGAAATGTTGTAAGAACATGTAAAAGAACAATGTTTAAAGAGTATAAAACATTATATCAAAAAAAGATTGGTCCTGCCTGTTGTTGATTAATTACAGCTGTGAAGTTCTATAATGTTGTCCGTCATGTCATGGGAAATTGAGTAATCACTGTCCCAATGTGCAGTGAGCCAGGGAACCGAATTCGTGTACAAAATATACTGATTCACGAGCTCGGGAGCTAGGGAGCTGATTGAGACACACCCACTAGGTCCAAACTGACAGAAACTGTGACAGCTGCGTTAATTGCTTAAATATTTGAACTTAAATATTTTTTATTAATTGAATATTTAACTTAAATTTTTTTTTTATTAAATAAATTATGCAATTAATGCAAAATCTATTTTTTTCATGGCATCCTTTGATAGCGTTACAGGGGGCTACATGAACATGCTATCAATTAATAATAATATGCAAAAAAAAAAAAGCTTAATTTGGTACTTGCAAACTACCTGTGAAACAGCTCTCTGTGAATGCAGGCATCTGACACTGAGCTTTCTTTTGCGGACAAAAGCACACAAAATTATGTCAAAATACCCGTCTTGGTGAGGACCTGGAAAACAGTCTTAAATGAGGTGTACTCATGATGTCAATCACAGAACAAAAAGGAGAAAAGAGAAATCAATCACTAAGCATGAATAAAGATTAACCTATATTCAATTTATAGTTTATGCATATACAATTTATAATTTATGTGAAGATTTTTTTAAGTTTACTTAAATTAGAAGTTGTTGTATTTTTCAAAGCCTATTAAATGTTAAAAAATAATGGCTTTAAATTTTACTGTATCCTTTAATGGCTATAATTAATGGATAAAATTGAGGGACTAATGCATTAAATATGGACATCAGCAGCAGTATTGGTATCAATGATAATGGCCTTCATTAATAATAGGCTACTTATTAACAAGATTTAAACACATATTTAAAATATACCATCTTTATTTTGTTTCTACATTAATTTAGAGACTCAATGTGAAATCATGACAATGTAAATATATTAATATGTGATGAATAGCGATTAATTACATAAAAATGTGCAATTAATTAGTTAATTAAAAAATATATAATCGATTGACAGCACTAATATATATTCTGTTTCTGCATGAGAGGAAATAACTTTTATACCAGCAGGCGGTAGTAGTCCATATTTGTCAATTCAAAAAGAGAAAGCTAAACTAGGACTGCGGACATACAAACCTTGAGCAAAGCAGTGCTTGTGTACCATTTTGAATATGAATCATGTTAATCACTTTCTTCATTCTAGACTGTCACGTCGTTATGAAAATATTTGCATATTGGTACGCTCATAAGATGACGTAAAAATTAAAGCACTTCTGTGTGTGTCCTCTTGACTTCGTCATTTGTTTCGCTTTTATCACTTTAGCTTTTCTTCTTATGCACTGGTTCGCTAAGATGAACAGCCAATCAGAGTGACCTTTCTCACTGACCTTTCTCACTACTTTCAGCAAATTTACCATCAGTAAAGAGACTGCATCTATTGTGTCTGCCATGTTTTCTCACTAACATGCCTCAACTTATATCTTTCTATAGATATGATGTATGGATATGATCTTTCAGTTGCACTTTATTTCAATAGTCCCTATAAGTAAATTTGCAACTACATATCAACTAACTCAAAGTAGAGTATTAGTAGACTGTTAGGTTAGGGTTAGGTTTAGGATTAGTAGAATAAAATAATAATACTCAAATAATGTAGTGAAAGCAGAGTTACAAATTCCTTTTATTAGTAGAAGGTCTCACGTTTATATCAAATAAAGTGGTACTGATCTTTCAGACATCCTTGAACACACCAGTAGCTTGTAGTGGAACGAGGGACAACTTTGGTCACCCTTCATTGCTGCCAAAAAATTTGAACATACACGATGAGTCATTATAAAATTCTAATAATACTGTTACTAATAAAAAGACACTATTCGTAAACGGGTAGTGTCTGTTACACTATTGCAAATAGTATGCCTTGTTGGCGCGGCTATTTACACTAGCTCCACCCACAAACATGTGATAGGGATGGTCAGCACTATAATAGACGGTTGACAATCTTCAGCTTCAGTGGCGTAGATGGTAAAGCACGCACCATGGTCATTTTGACGCGATCGACCCGGGTTCAAATCCGCCTTTTACCGAACTTTTTTCCATCCTTTTCAAATCTCATATCACATCAGAAAGGCATTTATTTTCAATAAAAATGAAGGAAATAATAAAAAAGTTGAAAATAAAGTATCGGGTAGGGTTAGGGTAAGTGTAGGGAGGGCTTTATTGTACCAAAAAGCCGACATCCATTTAATAATTTGAATTAAAATAATAATTTACACTCAATACGTTATTACGGCATACTGTTGTTATAATGTACTATAATACTGAGGTGCAGATAATTGCCACTATTTTAAATAAGTAGTATATATAGCAGAAAATGCTGCTATTTTTACATAGTGTAAATAGAATATATCGCTATCTGCACTTAGTGTAAATAGCTCTATCTGCTATTTACAATAAGCCGCTGCAATTAGTAATTATGTGAAGCCTTCCAGGCTCAAAGTTTATAGAAACAGACGAACAACACAAGAACCCAAAATATACACAAGAAACCAGACACACACAGACAAAGACACCAGACACACACACACACCAAGGGCCGGATTTACGCATAGGCATTCTAGGGCACGTGCCTATGCTTGCTCGTCCAGGGGGGGCCCAAACACAATGAAGAGATATATAATACTTTTGTTATAGGCCCTACTATGTGATTATCTTTTTACAACATGTCCATTCTTCAATCTTTTTTATGTACGGAAAATCCCCATGCTTTTTCTCTCACAGACAAGCAAAAACAGTACAGAAACGCACCGCGCCACCCACGCGGCGATGCGGACAGAAGGAAAATAGTTAGGCGGGGGGTATAAAGTGTCGTTGAGTTTGACTTCATTAGCCATTGGTCTTTTGCAAATTAAACTCTGTGCAGCTTTGTATGTGTGAGCTCAAACTAACTCGAAGATGCTATGTGACCTTTATGGTGCACAAGGCTTAAATTTCTAGAAAATTAAAATAAAAAAAAAAATTAACCCATTAAATTAATTACAATGTAACTACCGTGACATATAATAATATAAAAACAATACTAAAATGTATCGGGAAAACAACCTGTTATCGCACCAAAGCTCCATTGTGGAATTACAATTTATGTTTTTTAAAATTTTCCAACTTTTAATGTATGCAAAAATTAAAATCCATTACAAACGACAAACACCATTTGAATTTTCTAGAGGTTCAACCAACTGTAATCATTATCATAATATTCTTCCTATAAGGCACACGGCTGGTTTTCCCAGATTACTGTTTTTATATACCGACTGAAATCATATTTGTCAATGTTTATCTGACGTACCCCAATTAATTAATTCACTCTGAACAGTTTGAGAGAAAGGTATCAAACAACTATAAACAATATTCAGAATTTATCCCTATAATGCACAAGGTCTGGATTTTCCAGATATGCCTTTATGTTTTATATACAGTATGCAAGACATATTTGTCATGTTTATATACTGTACCACTTGATTTAATTAAACTTGACCACTGTTGAGATAAAGGTATAAAACAAACTGTAAAATATTCAGAATAGTATTCTCCATAATGCACAAGGCTTGTTTTTTCAGTTTATGCCTTTACTGTTTTTTTGGGATAGTACTGAACCAGTTGATATCCATGAAATGTGAACACCACTGCTGAGATAAGATATCACACCAACTGTAGATTTTTCAGATCATTTCAATCGTGTTTTTTCATTATAGAGTACTCGAATCTTGACATTTTTTAGACGGTCCCGCGAAACCATTTCAATACATTAAACTGGAAAACCCACCAATACATACATGGCATCATATGGTATGCATGTTGTATGTATATATCTGTGATATACATACGCACAAAACACACTCACCACACACAGACATTAGATATATACAAATGTATAATCAAGATATTAAAAAATATATTATAAATCTCATTAAAATATATATAATATATATAATATAAATAAATATAAAATATAGATAAACAGTTAAATATAGATAAAATATATAAAATATCTTAGAAAATATTATAATATAAATAGATATATAAATTTTTTTTGTGCAATGCAATACTGACAAAATTCATATTGCTTTGCCAATGATTACAAACAAGCATTATTTTACATGGACTTTTGTACAACAACACTTTTCTCATAGCAGGTGGTTTTATATGGACAATGGTAATATCATCATAATTAACAAGTCATTGTCAAAAAGAATTGGCGGTCGCCGCCATAAAAAAGTTAATTGTAAAACAAGCTTAGTGACAAAAATGGGCCAATTATTACCCTAACTTTATTACAAATGTTTTTTTTTTTTTGGTAAACGAAAAATAATTTAACGTAATTTAAGGCTATTCCCAAAGGAATAATAATTTTAATCCAATTCTTAGATGTAAATATTAATAATACAAACCTACAAAATCCCCAACTTTTTGTAATTGGTCTCCCTTTTTCTTAAAACAGTTTTAATGACATTTTTTTAAGAAACTCCTTTAATGTTAGATCCAATCCTACATGTAAATCAATATGACTTAAACCTCTTTGTATGCCATGGCATAGCATTTGGATATGACCATATAAATATTTTTTTTTATAATAAAGTAACATAAGAACTTTAATAATTATGTCATCCTATAAATGCCACTGTTAGCAGATACTTATTTTCTATTTCATTTAGGGTTGACTTTAAAATAGACCTAAAAATAAACGAATAAACAAAGCCCTCAATTTACAACTTCATGATATTTTAAATGGTTTTTAAACCATGGCTTTATATACACACAAGTAAAAAAAATTATAAAAATAAAAATAAACCATCATATATTACCTTTTGTAACACTGGTCTTAAAATATATTTTGAAACTCTTTCTAATATGAGATCCCAAAATAAGAAGCTTATAAAAACAATACAAATTCTAAAGCTTTTCAAAATTATGTAACTGTCGTTAATGTTATATAGTGCTTTTTAACAGGTATTTTTTTATTTATGTAATTTTTTTAGATATAAGTTTTTCAATTTTTGTTGTTTAGTTTTTTGTTCTTTCGTTTTCTGTTTAATGCTTTTAAACTGTATGAACATGGCCTTAATTTGCCTTGTATTGTTTATTGTGATGGAAAACTATAAAAAAAAAAAAACAAACAAACATCCCAACCGTTTAGTCTGATATTAGCCAGAGATGGAGAGGAGGGTGTGCAAACACAAAACCTGCCCTCTAATTTAGTGTCCACTTGGAAAATAGCCGCACATGAGCAAAGAGGTTGCACATTCAGTTCACGGGAACTTTTAAAGTATTAATATGTACCTTTAAGTTACTAATATGCACAAGTTAATGTGAAAAAAAAAAATATATTTTTTACTTTTGTACCTTAGGGTACATCCAAAGTGACAGCGTTGTACCTTTATTTCTCTGAGATTATACATTTATATTCAGCCATTTCACAAAGAAAATAACACTGATTGCCATTAAAGTGAAAGTGCTTTACCTAAACATGAGAGCGTGATACAAATGCTCATTTTAGAAGAAAATTTAAAATGGCACTTAGAGGCTTTTGAATAGACTTTCATATGCTTTCAATAATACACAAATACTAATGGGGCATAATTATAAATAGGCCCTGTGCATTTAGGGAATAATATCTGAATATTTTACAGTTGATTTGATAGATTTATCTGAAACAGTGTCAGAGTTTAATTAATTTAAGTGGGTACAGTATATAAAACATAAGAAAAATATGTATTCAGTACTGTATATAAAAACAGTAAAGGCATAATCTGAAAAACCAAGCCTTGTGCATTATAGGGAATAATATTATGAATATTTTACAGTTGGTTTGATACAATTATCTCAAACTGTGTCAGAGTTTAATTAAATTAAGTTAGTACAGTATATAAAACATGAAAAATATTGATTCAGTACTGTATATAAAAACAAAGGCATAATCTGAAAAAACAAGCCTTGTGCATTATAAGGAATAATATTATGAATATGTTACAGTTGGTTTGATACCTCTAGATCAAATGGTGTTGTCGTTTAATGGATTTATATTATTGCATACATTAAAAGTTGTAAAATTATTATAAAAAACATAAAATTGTAATTCCAAAAACGGAGCTTTGTGCGATAACAGGTATATTTTTCCGAACATTTTAGTATTGGTTTTATACTATAATGTCACGTAGTTAAATTGTTTAACTAATTTAAATAGTTATTTTCTTTTTTAATTCCTAGAAATTAAGCCTTAAGCAACATAAAGGGCATATATTTATGTCTATCTGAGTTCGTTTGGGCTCAAAACATAAAAGCTGCAAAGAGTTTAATTGGCAAAAAACCCGAATGTCTAATGAATGTCAAACGTCAAACTAACTTTACCGCCGTAACAATACTTTGTCAGAGTCGCGGGCTGCCTGCAAGGGTATCAAAAAATAGTTTCGCAGCTGAAAGCTATCCACTTTTTTCTTCAACGCGGAAGTAAGCCTATGGTTGAGACTTCCGGTTCATTAGCCGCTATAGGGAAATAACAAGAATAACAACGTGCAGCAAACGGTAAAACTGTTTGCACTACAAACCAGTGTGTTAATAATTTAAGATAATACATTAAAATAATATGATAAGACACACCAACTTCAATACGCAGCAAACCAAATGTTTTGTCGCTGGACGGAAGTAGAAGCAGATGAGACCGGAAGCCAGACCCATATAATTTACAAATGGCCGCACCCATTTTTACGACAAGAAAAGGTGGATAGGAGAGAATGAGGATTTACGTCACAATGTTTTAAGGCGCCGCCATATTAGCAGGATACACTTTCCGTTGCCATGGTTACTTCGACAGTGAGACCGAAAGAAATAGCAACAGAGAGAGAGAGCAGATTAAATTAATAAATACATTTCTGATACGGCGCAGTTTTATGGGAAGAAATGGAGAAGGAGAAAGCGAAAGGAAAGGGTTATATCGGGAGAAACTAAATAACACCGCTAAACAGCGTTATTTAGAGAAACTGCTTGGCATTAATAATATCGACCCGTACGACCTGCAAGTTACAGAATGGACAAAAACCCCAGAAACACTACCACCTCTCACATACCCTGACATCGTCAATTACCTGGTTTATGGCATCAGTGCCTACACAATGCAAGAGTTCAGAAGCTTTAAGTCATTAGAAGCTTATCAACAATTCTGCTGCGGCTGGGTGTAAGACTTACAAACCCACAAACCTGTAAACTGCGAGAGCTCAGTCATACTTGCCAAGGTTGCACTCCACTTTTATTATACTTTTTACAGTTCTAATGCTTATTATTGTATTATTGTAACAAAATGTTCTAAATATATTAATATAACGGTTAATACTCATATAATGTATATATCTATATAATATATATCGTATATATATATATATATATTATATAGATATATATATATATATATAGATGTGATTAGGCTGAATACCAAGCAGATGGGTAATTGCTGCAGACAAAGGGAAATTGGAAATGTAGCATGGAATGAAATGCAACACGCTCTCCTTCATGCCTTTTCCATGTTGGAAACTTGAAAAACCGAATACAATTGTGGATTTTGTTTCACGAAGGTTGTGTGACCTGCTATGGCAGTTTTTCACACAACAGCAGTTCCCAGGCATCGCGAAAACTAAATCAATGGAGCTCGACAGCAACAAAAATCAACCATAGACTGTAAACAAACAACGGAATCCTGCTAAGATGGCGGCAGCGTGCAGGTTACGTCGCCGCCCTATATACCGTGACGTCACATTCTCATTCTCTATACATGACATTTCTCAGTAGCGATGTTCTTGAAGAATTTAACTTAAAGATTCGCTATTAGTATACGCTGCTGCTGAACGCTGCTGAGAGACACACAGACGCACATATTCACACGCACTTAATCTCTCTCTCTAATAACTGCGTTAGCCTGAATATCAATGGCTCAAGCCTCTGTTATTTGCTCTAAAATGATGTTTTGGAATTTGCAACGGAACGTTTGAGATGAGGTGCGTAAAAAATGAGCTAGTTCAACACACGAGATTTCAGGACAGAAGCATGTCAGATGTCTTGAAACAAATCATCTGAACAATGTCTTGAGGTGGTGGTTGCATAGGCCGTTAAAATTATTAGAGAAATATTGCACTCCCGGAGGTGGTTATGTGGCCACAACTATATGGTATGGTCTTTCTCAGTTCTCAAACAAATTAAGAACTACATTCAACGCAAGTGCTTATTGCGATAGAAAATACTGTAACGGTTTCACTGATTAAGAAATATTTTGTTTGCTTGGGTGTTAATATTAGGCCTATTATATTAATAGTGAAGGGGGGCCCAAAAATTTGTTTTGCCTATGTCACGAAAAGAGGTAAATTCGGCACTACACACACACACACACGTACTATTGCATATGTGGTTTACGGGGACTCTACAGGCCGGTAACGGGTTGCTACTGTACAAGCTATATTTTCTATCCCCTTATATATAGAAAGTATATAAAAATTAATAAAACGGTTAGTTCCAATCCTCGATTCTGATTGGTCAGCAGCTGTGTTTTATTCATGATAAAGCACAGCTATGACCACTTCACCCAACTGTTCTGTGTATCACTGAGCAACATCCTTAGCAACCAACCTTAGCAACATAAACACTCAATAATCTAGCATTACAACTGTTCCGTTTATTATGCATTTCAGCAGAATGAGCTGATTGTTATTTATTTAATGAAGTGTGAGTGACCCCTGCTGGCGTCCCAGCAAACGGACCTTCCGAACGTCCGTTTAGGTCCGCAGTACGTCCGCTTTTTGACGTTCGCTGGCGGACGTTTTGAGGACGTCCACATTTGGTCCTCTTTTTGACGTTCGCTGGAGGACGTTTTGAGGACATTGGCGGAGACAGTTTGCTAACGTCCCTTTCGTCCCTCATATCCATGTCCATTACAACCCACTGAAAATCCAGTGACCATGGTGGCGTTTACATAAGGACCTGGACCGTGTTGGGGAGTAACTAGTTAAATATAACGGAAATACATAATTTAATTACAAAATAAATGTACTGTAATCTGTTACAGTTACTGAGAAAAAAATGTCTAATTAAAGTACAGTTATTTATGAAAATGTTAAGGATTACAAAGTGGGTTACATCTGAATATTTTCACACATACATATTTAAAATATGAGACACCAATGTTTCAGGAGTTTAGGACACGGAATAGGACACATTCCTATTCGATAACTGTTTTATTTCCTATTTGGTTTATGTATATGCTTTATTTTTTTTAAGATTAACTGTTTTTTTTCAAGGCATTGTTAGATGCCAGTGTTTCCTGTCATAGCTGATTTCAAAAACAGTATCATAACTATTAAACTATATCTTATGATTTTACATCTGTATTTAACCTCAAAAAGATCTCAAAGTAAAAAGAGCTGCTAAAGACTGATTTTGTGGCGGCTGTGCTTTAAAATTAAATTATTAAAATCTTAATTCAAGTGAAGAAGGATTCTGAAAGTCTGACAGTAATCAATGTTGAGTACCACTGTAACGTTAACACCGCCTGCTTTAAATGTTTCAAAATAATACAAAT
>JADLZN010000178.1:0-93167 GCA_018155175.1 Sinocyclocheilus anophthalmus
GTGAAATAACATTTTTGAATAAAAAGAGAATGTGTGCCAAAATACCTCACTTTAAAACCCCAGAAATGCTCAAATGCAGCAATGTTAAACATGTCAGCGCAAGACCCAACTGCCCAAAAATAGCCAACGGGACAAATCCCAGCAGGCAGTGCTGCGAACAAAACAGGTCAGTGCTGAAGAGTATGCCACCGCTGGCCTGCTCTCTCGCTCAGCCAATCCACACTCAAAACACCTATGAACTAATTATCAAATGAATAATTAATGTTTGATTGCACAATTCCCCCCGGCTGTCAACAGAGGATCGTTTATCATAAGATTATAATTCATTACTAATTGGTTTGGCATGAGGGTTTTTCATTAAAATAATTTGCTTATTAAATGTGCAAATTTTGTTAGCCGGAAACTTTTTAGATGATGGCTTACAATGGCTTAAAACATAGTGTGCATTGAATCAAATATGAGAGCTAAAAATATACGCTAATTTCATAACAATAAAGACGTATTTTATTTAAGTGGGTTAGTCAAAGCTGATTAATAGGTACATGTCCGTTTGATCCTGGGTTACAATCAATCAAATTGCTGCATTGTGCACACCAATAATAAAGGGTTTAATTATTTTCAGAAATGAAGGACCTTGCGGAGAGATCATATAGGGGGGTGTGAGAGGCCAACCACTTGTTTTCCTTTTTTTTTTTTTGCTTAACAAGTTTTTTAAAAGTGGTAGTGGTTAAATAAAATGACAAGATGCACAGAGTACTTCTTCAAGAGATGTTTTATTTTATTTATTGTTTGTTTGTTTGTTTTAAAAATGTACATTGTTCCTGCTCCTGTCTGTCCGTCCGTCGCCCGCTCTATTATCTAAGAGAATGATTCCAAATTTCTCTAGTACCATCAGTACTAGATCTTTTCATAACACATGCACTGCTGTCACCTATACATTTCGACACAATTACTTTCAAATTATAAATTGCCTGAAAAAAACATTTCTGACTTTAAACAGAAAGGAAATAATTATATCTTGCAAAAAAGAAAATAAATATTTATTTGTTTTGCTTGCTTGCTTGCTTGTTATATTAGTTACATTGTTCATGCCACCAGCTGTCATTATATAAATAAATGAACACAATTTATTCATACAATTATATATGATTGAAATTGTAAATAAAAAAGGTATAAATAATAAAGTGTCCAAATATCGGTAAGAAACTAAATTGACAAATGTTTACATACATTTTCACATATGCTATTGTAATTAGTCTGACTATAATAAACAATAACTGAGGTATTTGATGTCCCTACTCTTGCAAGGGTTAAAGTGACCTATTTTGAATTTTGATATAATAAAAACAACACCTGATCTATGTTTTCACACCTGTTGATTTTGGCAATGATATTTGTTGACAACTGCAGCAAGACTTGTTTAAAAAATTACTTTGACACTCTTTAGCCTGAATATATTACTGTCTAAAATATATAGTTATAAAATAATAGCTTTGAAGATAGTCTCCATGGGACAACATAAGCACACTCAGCAATAGAAATAACAAACAAAACCCTCAACCACACAAGCAAAAGCATCTATTAAACTGAGCTCTGAGCTATGCAGCACAATGTATCGACCTGTCAGTCACGGGAGAGCGGGGTCAGTGTTTAGCGCCCGGCCTCTGTGCTCTATGTGGCCTGGCTATCCTGAATTAATCCTGGAGTGGGATACTGGCCTAGACATGCCTTACTGGGGAGGAGGAAGTATTTGTAGGATGTCAGCTGAGCAGATGGAATTAGACAGACATGGAGTGCTAAAGGCTTGGGAAAGTCCAGTCGCATAACATGCCTCTCACAGTTGGATTGTCGCTGTTGTTTAACACATGCATGCACACAAGGACTCACCCACAGGCCACTGGGCTTTTGAGAGGGCTCAGTGACTTCATAACCGCACAGATGAATGCACTTTGTGTATTGTGAAGGGGTATAATCTTGTTTTCATATCCAGAAAACAGGAAAAAGTTGGCTGATTTTTTTTATTTCAAGATTTCAAGTCTGTTATGAAATTTTTGGAAGAGGCACTGCCTTATTTGCCTACTTGAATAAAATAGTCTTGCTGTACACACACACACCCAACACACACACACACACCGAATTCACACAATTTCCAGACAAAAGTATAGCCACACACACACCAGCAGTGACTGGCGAGACAACCGAGCCAAAGATCGATGGCGGCTATGACACTGCAAGTGACCCATAGTTTTATCAGCTCAAGCCATCCTCCCCATACAGACAAAGGGCCCTATTTTAACGATCTAAGCGCATGGTCTAAAGAGCACGACGCAGGTGCACTCAGGGCGTGTCCGACGGGAAAACGGTCGGCACGCATGGTCTAAACGGGTTGTCCCTATTCTCTAAATGAGTAATAGGTGTGTTTTGGGCATAAACCAATCAGAGTCTCATCTCCAATCCCCTTTAAAAGCCAGTTGCGCTCGCGCCATGGCGGGTTCGCTATTTACATGGCGGAATGTCATTTTTCATATTTAAAAATGTTTGTGTGCTGCTGCGTGTCCCTGTTTGTGTAATAAGCAAAGTGTACGCTCGTGTGGCCTAAGCCAACATACACTCTTAAAAATAAAGGTGCTTCAAAAGGTTCTTCAAGCGATGCCATAGAATAACCATTTTTGGTTCCACAAAGAACCATTCAGTCAAAGGTTCTTTAACGAACCATCTCTTTCTTACCTTTTTATAATCTGAAGAACCTTCCTTTCACCACGAAGAACCTTTTGTGAAACAGAAAGGTTATTTGAGTGAGTGAGTGAGAGTGAGTGATGTGACATGTGGCCAAGTTAGTGCTCTGCATTTACCCGTCCAAAGTGCACACACACAGCAGTGAACACACACACACCGTGAACACACACCCGGAGCAGTTGGCAGCCATTTTTATGCTGCGGCGCCCGGGAGCAGTTGGGGGTTCGGTGCCTGCTCAAGGGCACCTCAGTCGTGGTAATGAAGGTGGAAGAGAGCGCTGTACATTCACTCCCCCCACCTACAATCCCTGCCAGTATCGAGACTCGAACCCGCAACTTTTGGGTTACAAGTCAGACTCTCTAACCATTAAGCCATTTAGGTTCTTCTTCGGGCAGCGTGAGCAACTTTATTTTTAAGGAGTGTATTACTAACACGCTCTTTAAATAACAAATAAAAAATTTTGCGCCAGACTTTAGACCAGGTTTGAGTTGGTCAATGGCGCAGTCTATTTTCAGTTCCTCAAAAAAAGCAATACGCCAACAATGCGCCTGAACACACCTATTTTTTAGACCAGCACGCCCATGGGCACAAATGGGCGCAAATGCATTTGCTATTTAAACAACGCGGTGCAGGACGTGAAAATGACAACTGCGTCTGGCTGAAACTAGCAAAAAACACTTGTTTCGTGCTTGGCACCGCATTGAGCCGGGTGTACGATAGGGCCAAAGTGAGAGATGAGAGAGGACCAGAAAGGTGAAAAGACGTGAGAGGAGAGAGACATTATAAGGAAACAAAGGAACCTTTCACAATGTAGCCTTTAAACAGTTTTACGGTACTATTATTTGTGAAAGTACATTTGTTGATGCTAGTGGATCAAAACTACACACGTGATTACATATGCTCGGTAAGGAATATATGTCAAAAGTACAGTCAGAATCACTTTACATCAGCACAGTAAAACTGCATACCACCCAGTTTTTCTCAAAATGGAGCAGATTTTTTTCTCTCCCTGTTCTTTCACTTACGGAGGAGGGGGCTACAGTAGCCACCGTTAGGCAGGTGATCGCTGAGGATGAGGAGGAACATGGTGAAGCTCAGGACCAAAGTGACCTTAAAAGAGTTGCGCTCTCCTCCTTCGAATGGCAGAGCAAAGCTCACCAGGTCAGCCAGCAGTACCAGTCCGCTGGGCAGGATCAGGGTCACAAAAGCACTGAAGGGGTTAATCGACAGAGCGACCTGTTCAAAGATCAAACGTGAGTCATTATTTAGTATATGGTTGTACAATGGACCATTTATCCTATGCTTTGAGGGTTACAGGTAACAAGCTCTCTAAACTCAGTACTCTTGATCAGAAGTTTTGGAGTGGATCATTTAATTACTTGGAGATAAACACGATTTGATTCATCCACAGTTTTGATCACGCTAGTAGTCTGCCACTCTCCTCGACTGCCGCCAACCAAAGTCACATTATCAGCGATCTGGAGTGTGAGCGTGCAAGCTGGATCAAACAAACAAGAGGACATATTCAAGTTATTCAAATATAACTTCTACAGGGCCGATTCACTAAACAGTTGCTGTAATTCACCTTAATCAGGCCATGAGCTATTTAAATGAAGTCATTGTCATTCTTTTCAGTGCAAACACGTCTCATTTCCAAGTAAACAAGGCTATCATAGACCGTATTTACAAAGCTCTATGTGCTTGGTGCAAACTGTGGAAAACAGGCACTATCAGCAGGCACAATTCATTTATAATGTTTGCGTAATATAAGTAGAAATATTCCACTGGTTAAAAACAAATGGTTATGATCTGTTTAACAAATATTCTTGTGATTTCCGTCTTACTTTTCTGGCTCCATCCATTGATGGCCACAGGGCACGACCCAGCCACAAAGGGGTAGTTAAAGAGGTTGATTTGACAGCTCACCGTCGTGAATAAAACAACCGCATGGTTCACAGTACCATCCCGCCTCACCTGTACATCATTAGTGTACGGCTCCATGCTCGTTTCTATTCTGAGTGCAAACAGAGGGAAATTACGGCATCTTAACAACATCAAAATAAAATAAAAAAATAAGATGCCATAAATCAGCATCAGTCTTGAGACTCACGCGTTGTCCAAAACTATCCGAGGAATCCAGATTTTATCAACCGGCAAAACAATAGTTGGAAATCTAGATTTCTCTTGCATCCATCCAAGATCAGGATCCTTCCATTCCTGCAGGGCAGACAATAGAAGAAATGACAGCTCGGCACTTTATTTTAAGGTCTAATTCTCACTATTAACTATTAACTATAACTTTTGCCTTAATAAGCTCTTAATTTGCTGCTTGTTAATAGTTAGGTAGTAGCTAAGTTTAGGTATTGGGTCGGATTAGGGATGTAAAATATGGTCATGCAGAAAAAGGCATTAATAAGAACTAATAAACACTCAATATGTTAATAATATGCATGGCTATAAGCTATGGTTAGAGAGTCGGACTCATAACCCAAAGGTTGTGGGTTCGAGTCTCGTACCGGCAGGGATTGTAGGTGGGGGGAGTGAATGTACAGCACTCTCTCCCACCCTCAATACCACGACAAGGTGCCCTTGAGCAAGACACCGAACCACCAACTTCCACGGGCGCTCGCGATAAATGGCGTGCACAACGCTCCGGGTGTGTTGTTCACGGTTGTGTGTGTGTTCACTGCTGGTGTGTGCCTTTGGAGGGTAAAACGCAGAGCACTAAGTTCGTAGGGTCACCATATTGGCCCATGTCACTTCATTAACTTAAAATAGTGAGATTGGTCCCTATACTAAAGTGTTACAGCTTCTCATTTTGTTTTGCAATATAACAGTTCTTTGAAATTCTGAATATTGCATGGTATTTACATGTAACACTAAACAGAATAGCTGATTTTCCTACATAGCTGTGCTATCATGTCTCATATCTCTACACACTCAAGTTTCAAAAATTGAAATGAAATATTTTTGTTTCCGATTATTTTATTTTATTTTTTACATTATAAGTAGCTGTGTAATAAGTGGGATAAATGCACAGTCAGTCACTCAATATTATCCTTGTTTATAGAACTGCTGAAAATAAGAAATATCACAATCAAAATATGCCTGCTATACTGAATATCAGCACAGTTTCTGCTGTTCTAAAATTCAGTACAACAGCACTCTAGCTCATGTGATATAAATTTCACACTATAATATTTAATAGTATTCAGATAATTGAATGTTTACATGTGACAATTACTGTACCAAACCAAATAATTGTATTTTGTCTACTCACCATGTTTACCTTGATACGGCTGTTCATTTGCATGTCCTTTGTATCCTAAAACATGGTGGAAAAATTGACATACCGTTGTTGTGTAAATATATTTGTGTTTGTTTGTTTTTTTACATAGAATATAATCAATAAGACAAAAGTGGCACTTACGAAAGACAGTGTCTCATATTGTATTGAAGTGATGTTCACTATGATGGTACAGTTATCATTCTGTGGCGCACTGAACAGTTCTTTCGCAACCCGAGCATTTGCCAGACAGCGACGATCACAGGGAGCCTCGGTGGAATTGGAAATACCACCAACAAACACTACAGGACCAAATGAACATGTTATAAACTACATGAAAAAGTTAGTTATGATACAAATTAAAGCTGCAGTCCGTAACTTTTTTGTGTTCAAAATGTACAAATTTCATATAATAAACGAGTACACCATAAATCCATTTTCCAAACCATGTTTTTGTCTTATCCTGAATCACTATGGTACACCTATAATAAGTGTTTATATTCTGACTATTTTAGACTGGTTCGGGTAGGGACTGCTGCGGAGTAGCCCAGTACCTGCGTGATTTGTCATAGACATAAATAGAGAGAAGTAGCTCCGGCTACAGTGTTCTTCTGCAAGACGCACACAGTTCTGTTTATTAACCTCTAGAGCGCCAAAAGTTACGCACTGCAGCTTTAAGTAAATTCAGTACTTCTTAAGTAACACCCTGATGGCCACATATTAGTTTGGGGCCAGTTCTCACTGCTAACTAACTGTTGACTTTTGGACTTTTAGCTCAATAAACTGCTAATTTGCTGCTTATTAATAGTAGTAAGGTAGTCGGACTAAGGGATGGTCTAAAAATATCGGTCACGCAGAACAAGGCATCAGTATGTGTTTTATAAGTAGCTACTAATACATAGGCAATCTGCTAGCAATATGCATGCTATTAGTGAGAGTTGGTTCCTAAAATCAAAGTGTTACCAAAATTTATATTGAAAAATGTTGCATTTTCACCAGTGGACTCTGACTCCACATTGTATGCATCTATAAAAATCAAGCTCATCCTTTTGGGAAGGCTTGTTTATCTGCATGAAAATAATTATTATAATCACGTAGCATTTCAATTACATGAGAACGTGTATTTACTACAACTGGAGAAATAGTTTACCTCGTGGAGATGAGCAGAGGAGGAGCAGCAATGAAATCCTGCGTGGAAGAACCATTTCAGTTCCTACAAACAAGCAATCCAAAAATAAATACAAATAAGCAATTACACGTTCTTTTACATGCATATATCTTTTTTTAAGAATGTAAAACTGATAAGGTTTACCGTTGCTAGCAAACTCCCAGGTGAGAGAAACTTCAGACTGTTGACTGTTTAGTTTTTGAGGGAAACAAGGAGCATTTGGCTCTTTTAAAGGGTCACAGCTCTTTGAAAACCACATGAATGTCGTTACGCAAGACAAACTAAATAGACCCAGCTCATATCCAAGGCCTCTATGTCTATTAAATTTGATCCTATATTTTGTGTAAGCTTGTCTGTTACTAAGACTACAGATGAGATTTTGTGAGATCTCAGCATTCAGTTTATTGTTAAACATCACAACAGAGCACTAATTACTCGCTAGGACAGTCAAACAGGAGGCCATTCTATGGTTGACAAAAGCACAGAAGGCCATACATGAAAACAATCACTGCACATTAGCAAACTCTTCCACTAGGGTTTTAATTATGTTTGATGGTGAGAGACAACAACACTTTAATAAAGGGATGTCCTCACTTTATATAGTCCTAAAGGACAAGGCAGCTCTATCATATTTTGTTTTCATACCAGCCTGCGTATTCATTATATTTGTGATGAATTAGAGTTTCACTAATTACAAATAATAAGCCCACAATATGTTTCCTCCAGGTCTCTGGTTTCCCCCACAATCCGAAAACATGCAGGACAGTGTGTGTGTGTGTAAGTGTGTGTGGGTGTGTGTGTGTGTAAATATGTTTATGAGGACCAATTTGTGTATACATGGGTAATGACATAGTATTACAACGCGAAGGGGATTTTATGAGGCCATTTTCAGTGCCCCGTAATTCACAAGGCTATAATAATTCGAATTATTTTTTTTGAAATCAAAAATGCAGAAATTTTTCCTGTGAGGGGTAGGTTAGGTGTAGGGTTTGTAGGGCAATATAAAATACGGTTGTACAGTATAAAAACCATCGCCTTAATGGGGAGTCCCTCATAAACCTAAAAACAAACTGTGTGTGTGTGGGTGGTGTGTGGGTGTGTGTTTGTGTGTGTGTTTGTGTGTTTTGTGTGTGTGTGTGTGTGTGAATGTCTGGAAGTGAACTGGCCATGCATCCGTGGTCTTTCCTTAATCTTAAGTGGTTGATGCCTTTGTGTATGTATTTTATATTGTAATATTGTAGTATTTATAATTATATCATGTGGGCTTTTTAATGAATGCACAATCCCAATTTTGGTGCCACAACGAAAAATAAAAGCTAAATAAAACTGTATACTTCCTATTGGTAATAACTGAGTCAAAGATTATATATATATATATATATATATATATATATATATATATTATATATATATATATATAGATATATATATAATATCTTTTTTATAATTTATCCTTGTTTGAATAACCATGGTACTGAATCATTACACTGAATAGGCCAACTTACAATTTTTTATTAACTTTGATCACGTCAAATACAGTTTCCGTCGCATTAATTTTTCAAAAGCATCCCCCCCTCTGGTTTTTTCACAAATTGCACCCTGTTTATATATATATATATATTTTTTATACATATAATTATTAGTATTAAGATACGATATCCACTTGTCATGCCTGGAGCTGATCCGTGCGGGTCGCTGAGGAAATAAATCAACTTCACACAGTGGATCGCCGGATTGGCTTTCACCGAGGACGAAGCGGAGTCCAGCCCGGGGTTGTTACATGTGGTTGCCGCAAGCCCTCCGCCACGCCGTTCTCAAGCCCACCGGCCTCCGCTCACTCAACCCGCCGTATGTTCATTGTGACAGGCAAACTACTTTGTTTGGTCTTCCAAAAGAGGACACGACTAGAAATCAGTGGTTAAGTTTTATTTACAACACTGTTCCTAACAACTTCAACCCAATTATTCAGATGTGTGCAGCACATTTTAGGGAGGACTGTTTACTGATCCTGGTAGAGTAGACTACAATGCTGGCTGTTCTGACTCACAGCCTGTAAGTACGTTTTAATATTTAAAGAATTTGCCACTCACGATTCAAACGCAAGTTTTGAGCAGTAGAGTAGTGCTTGTTGTTTTTCTTTTCTCCGATCACAAATGCAGACATTGTTTTATGTTTATGCGGCGTGATGCAATGCAACGCATAAAATACAGTATAAGTCATTATAATCCGTAATTATGTCCCCACTGGATGCAACAAATGCCTCGTTTGTAATGGGTTTTAATGTTTTTGTCTTGTCGCTCCGGCCGGACACGGCATCACAGTATGGTGAGTGGCGTAAACTTTCCGTCACATGCTTGAGGTATTCGGCCAATCACAACGCACTGGATAGCTTGCCAATCACAGCACACCTCGCTTTTCGATGAGCTTTGTAAAAATCGACGCGTTTTTCAGAAAGGCAGGCATAGAGGAAAACAATATTACAGTATGTGGGAAATAATGTGTTTTTTTAACCTTAAACCGCATAAACACATTTCATTACACCAAATACACAAAATAATGTTCTTTTTAGTAGCATCATATGACCCCTTTAATCTTTTTTAATGCAATGATTACTTAACTGAAAAAAAGATTTAAATGATACATGCTGATGTTTTAATGTATTATTTACTTGTCATTATTAATAGCATTAGATAACTTTGTTTTAACTTATTTTCAAATAGTTAAATGAAATAATTAAAATGGGTGCTGTGTTCCAATAGTTCTTGCTATGTTATCGCAAATGAATACTGCGAACAACACTGCAGTGTAGCAGTGAAGTGTATCATTCCAGGTCATTCCTGCAGGTGTTGTTTATTATGTTCATCTATCTGTTATGGTAACGTTTTGAACCTCTAAATGTAGACTCTTGCAAATAAAAAGTTATTAATCATAAAAAAAAATAAAGCAGTCTGTTCAGTATTTAAAATATGAATTTATCTGTGACCACATGACATTGATTTTTGTGAGAGTATGTCAAAAAAAGTGCTGGCTCATTTTGCCCCTGGTTTGTGGCACCAAGTAGGCCTACACAAGTTGTTTTAAACCCCCCTTCTAGGCCTATACAAATAAAACAGAGTTATTAAGATTTTTGTATAAGATACCTAGCAATTTCCCAGTGAGATATTGTAGATCTGCGTTTTAGATGACAATAAACGTCCTTCTTCTTGAATGGCGCTTGCGTGTTGTTTTAATGCAGACCGCCAGAGAGCAGCCGAGGCGTGCAGTTCATCCGGAAACACAACCGAATGAACACTGAAGAAAAGAAGAAGAAGAAGAAGAAGAGTCGCAGTCAGCTGTTGATGAACTGTCAACAAACATTTAAACCCAAGAGTTAAAAGAGTAGCACTTATAAAAATATATATATTTCTGAAAACAAAAACTGTGTTTCTCTGTCGCTTCGGCAGGGAAATGTTAAATATATAAACATCTTGCGCTGTTCTCAGCTAGCATACAAGCTAGGTAACGTTACATGAGGAAAACAGTTAAATAAAGGAGTGGCAGTGCTTTAAATCAGTAAGAGATGAACCGAAAAAGAGCCCTGATCGCAGACACCTTCTGTTTAACGAAGAGACGCAGATGTGCAGCTGACAGCGTTACCGGAGACAGTCAAGGTAAGACCTTATTTCTGCTCTATAATTTAACGTTACCCTCATGTTGCCTTTAAAACCAAAAAACACACTTGACATTCATGTATTAGATTGAGACGGCGCAGTATAAAGTAGACGTACCATTTAAAAAGTCCTCCTTTAAATAATACTTAAGTTGTCTCGAGATTTATTATCATAAGATTAATATTTCTGCTAAGATTCATCCAAAACCAATGAATAAATAATTGATAAATGCACAATTTTAATATTAAACGTATGCATGCTATGATTTATTTTTTCACGTTATCATTCTCCGATTATGTACACTGTATCATTCGGCCAATATTGTTTCATCCTCGTTTTGTGAAAAAAAAATAATATATAGATATATATAATAAAACACACAGTGTTGGGGGGGGTGAAATCATTCAAGTACCGAGTTACGTAATCAGATTACTTTTTCAGTAACTAGTAAAGTAACGCATAACTTTTTAATTCAGAAGGAAATATCTGAGTCACTTTTTTAATTTTTCATTTTTTCGAGTGACAGCTCTGGTGTTGCCATTTAGGAGAAATCAGATGTTACTGTATTTCTAAAATAAATATGAATATGCATTATCTCACTCACAAAAAAAAATACAGATTCAGTATTGCTCAAAATGAATACAAATAATGCAACTCAGAATATGAAGCAAAGGTCTGGGCCATAATTAAAAGGGGGGGGGGGGGGGATGTTAAACAGCACAAATATGCTTTATGATTTAATCCGGGTTTCAAAAAAAAAAAAAAAAAGATTAACGGGCTAATGTCTGCTCAGGGCGGGGGGGGGGGGGGGGAAGCGAGGGGGAAAAAGGATGCCCGTCGATGATTCAGTTCAACCGGCCGAATAACGCACAATGACTCGAGACAAACATTTGGAATCGTTTTAGGGCTTAAGATGGGTGAAAGGTGCTTCTGCGGCAGGGCTACTGTAGGGGAGACGGAAATGTAGGGCTTTCCTTCACGGCAGACGAGTCATGCACGTGGGGGGGGGAAAAGAGCGGGAGATGTGCGGGCAAAAGAGAACGTGTGTAAGGGGAAAAACAACAGGGCAGAGCCCGGGCCAGAGGGCAAAAGGTAACACAAAAGGAACAGAACGCAGGACGGGCCAGACAAACGTAACGAAGTATCCAAGAAAACAATAAACAATGCAGGTACTGTTTGATGGAGTAACGAAGAGTGGAATGCAGTACTGGGAAAAGGAACGGGCGCCAACGACACGGGGAGCGTAGGAGACGATATATAGATAGAGATGAGGAAACAAAAAGAGAGAAAAAAAAAAAAAGAAAAAAAGATTAAGAAATGAAACCAGCCAAAGCGGATGGGAGTCGTTACGCTACATTAGGTGCAATTAAAATAAATGTACAAAACGTGTATCAATCTGTACGTCAGTGTAATATTGTTGTAATGGCTTTGCTAAGACCATAAGGCATGTATATATTAGTGCTGGGGGGCCAAACGATTAATCGCGATTAATGGCATCCAAAATAAAAGTTTTTGTTTATATAATATGTGTGTGTACTGTGTATATTTATGATGTATATATAAATACAAACACATGCATATATACATATATATGTGTGTGTGTATATATATATATTTTTAATATACAAATTTCTTATAATATATACATTATGCCCCCTTGTAGAGTGTTTTATATTTATATATACATAATAAATATACACTGTACACACACATATATTATGCACTTAAAAACTTTTATTTTGGATGCGATTATCGATCGTTTGACAGCACTATATTAATATATATTCTATATCACATGCTTAGCACAATACGAGGCTATTAAAAATGTTAGCACTTGATAGGCATATGAACTGCTACAAATCCTAGCACAAATGCTGGGTCCGCATCAGAGTTGGAGAATATCCCATGCTGTATGGGCGTTGGTCAGGCGATGTAGTGGGGCAGGGCTAGATACAGGTCAAGCTTGGCGAGGCCTCATGGACACTGTTTTCACGCAAGCTCTTCACGTACAGGGCCTCTCCACCATTGTCTTAAAACAGCGCAGCTCTACAGTTTACACAACGATCAAAACCGCAAAGTGGACAGGTCAGGTGGTAATCAGATTGTTTTAGGCTTCACCTAGCAAATTATTCATCTTGCGAAGTGTGCGCAGACGTTTTATAATAACCGTTAACGCATTCTCGAAGGCTCTGCGTTCTTCTCTCTTTCCTCGTCAGAATTAAACAAGAAAAAAAAGAAAAAAAGAAACAAAAAAAAAGGGGGAGTTGAGGGAAACCGGCGAGCTGTTGATGTTCCAGCTGGGGTTCGACTCCGAGGCTTTCGCTTTAGTGTTTGCAGAAGATTACAGAGCCAAAGTCCTGCAGGGGGAAGCTGGCAGAGGAACGCTGGGAACTGTAGAGAAATTTCTGGCCAAACTAATTCCCAGCTGCTCCGATTTGAGTTTCAACAAGGAGAAAATGCTTAAAGAGTTCCTCTTTACAGACTCGGAGATAACGTAAGGATAAGGACACAGAGGTTAATATGTTTTTCACTGTCTCTGGTGCTTATTTGAAGATGCGTTTGGATGCAGGCAGCTGGTGAAATCGGGCGTCCTCACTGTGAGGGATGCGGGCAGCTGGTGGCTTTCAATCCCAAACTCTGGCAAATTCATTAAGTACTTCATTAAGGGTGGGTTTTTAACGTTAAGACACACATGCAGTGGGTTTCCATTTGGCACGGTTTAATATCTGGTCTCTTTTTCCCAACAGGACGCAAAGCTGTTCTCGGCATGGTCAAGAAATCCAAATACGGTGAAGTCCTCAAGACGGAATTGGAGGGACGCCGCACAACTTCGCAGGTCAAATTCCAGATGAAGTATCACATTCATGAAATAATCGGAGCAGAGTTAGTGGAATGGTAAGGCTGCTGTATCGTTGAATAGAGTTGTAATTGCGAGGACAAGGTCTGATGTCTGAAATGTGATTTTTTTTTTTTATGTCTATTTGTAGCATACAGACAACATCAGGGACATTATTACGACACGTGGACGGAAACGTCAACTAACAGCTCCACTCTCTCGACTTGAACTGTACAGAATTGAACGGTGTAATGTATTCATTGCCATATTATTTTGGTTACAAACAGCAGAATCAACTGTGCACAACATAGTGAATAAAAGGTTGCCAAACTTCACTGTCAAATTCCTCACTGTCTTTGACCTCAACACTCAGGATAGCCATTAATTAAGGGTTTGAGACTGTATGTTCTTATGTTGCTGGCGCCAGTCATGTGGCAAGTTTGCAAATCACACTTTTGGGGGTCCTGCACCAACCGTACAATCTAATCAAGTGTGATGTGATGTATGGTCCATACTAGGAATTAGTGCTCTGCATTTAACCCATCCAAAGTGCACACACACAGCAGTGAACACATACCTGGAGCAGTGGGCAGCCATTTTTGCTGCGCCCAGGGAGCAGTTGGGGGTTTGCTTGCTCAAGTATTGCCTCAGTATTGAAGGTGGGAGAGCGTACAATTCCTGCCGGACCTGAGACTTGAACTCAGGTCTGGCAGGACCCAAAGGTTTGCAGGACCCAAAGGTTATGGACTCATAACCTTTGGGTTATGAGTCCAACTCTCTAACCATTAGGCCACGACTTCCCCATCAACTACTGAAGGCTAAAATAAAGTCACCCACCCGTTTTTTAAAATTGAATATACAGTTTTATTAAGCAGTGTCACATGATTTAGGTTAAACGGGTTGTGCATAAAAGCCTTCCACTTTTTCATATCCAACCATTATGCGCCAGAGAAACAAGCGTACAGCCATCTTAAGAATTTTGTCTTTGAACCTTCGTTTTTGCGGTAGCGGTCTATAGCATCGCTTTTGACAGAAACCAACAATAAATTACATTTTCTACCTATTAGATTGTTTTATTAATGTCTACACCTACCACAACCCTAAACCTGCCTCTTACAATTATGTAAATAGAGTAATTATCATCGTTCAGTGTGACAAAATGTAGGTTATATTGATGTGCGAATGCCCAGTAGCCATAGCTGTATCCCTTCTAGACTTAACCAGTAATTCACTGGTCAAGTGGAAATACAAACAGGAAGACAGAAGACAATGAATGCAGCTCTGAAAAGGGCAGGGCTTCATAAGGAGTATAATTGAAACAAACCACCCCCCAACAACAAGAACCCACAAACAAAACAAATGTTTTAGGGTTTAATCTAAATTTATTGTATTTTATTATCTCTGTAAAACAAGTGATTCATCGTGAATAGCCCTAAAAACAGGGTTACAATCTGGCTATAACTGCAGATAGAAATCGCTCGATAGGGTGATCACAAATGACGCACATTCTGTATTTGTGCCTCAGGACAGTTCAAGTATGCAATCGTGTTAAATGTCAGAATACCTTGTACATGATGTGCTGTTCGAATCAATAAGACAAGCAATCGATTTCAGGAAATAAACACATTTGACAGTTACATGTTACTAGGACAGTAAGAAGTAAAATGTTAGTTAAAAGTGATTAACAATAAGGGGAATAAACCGCATCGAGAAGATTTACTTCATTCCTGTAGTGTACGCTGTTGACAGTAGTCTGTTGCTTTTTGTAACATTAGCAAATATAAAAAGTGTCAAAAAGAAGAAAGTTTCTAAAAATGTGTTAAAAAAAATAATATATATATATCCTATGGCTTTAGGAGGGTGTATTATAATGCCCAAAGAGCATGCAAGGTGTTCTATATCTCGGCGAAATTGAGATTGACACTAAATTCCCGTAGTTCTCATTAGATATTTTAAAAAGTCTGTTGTTGAAGCATCTAGCAGACTCTGATATTTGGGGAGCATGAGAAATATTTGTAGCATCAATACAGGTAATTGATGAGACTTATTACGTACTGGACGCACAAAACACGAATTTCCTGGGGCCATGTTTCGAGTCCTTAAAAAGATGAGGATTTATATGCTTTGATACACAGAACTAAAGTCTATTTTGAGGATCTACATAGATGTTTTTTAAATACTTAAAAAAAAAAAAAAAAAAAAAAAAAATCTATTGTAATAAGGGAGATTTAATTGATGAAAATGGTCCTAAAAACAGGCTTCATTCTTTTAATGCAAAATATGACGTTTTCTCAAATTTAGGAGTGAAATGTGGCTTGGACATGTTTTTGTGCATAATTAGTGTGGCCGTAAATTACAGTATAACCCCCCTCAAAACAAATGGCAAATAGTGTGCACATAACTTCAAAATGAAGAAGTATAAAAATCTGTTCGGACGCCTCATCCTTCCATTAACAGAATCTCATGTTTCATGTGTGAGGTAAGCTGACTTCACTGTAAAACTTTCAAAAATATCACATCACATTTGCTTCACAGTAGCCAACAGTTAGCTCTGGTTTGCCAAATGGTTGCAGACCTTTAGGGGGTAAAAAGCAACAAATGTGTATGCAGGGCCGCCCCGTCTTAATGTAGTGCTATTATGGCAAGTATCTCATTTCTTAGCAAGCAAAGACTAGATAAACAAACAATAATTAATGTAAAAAAAAAAAAAAAAAAAAAAAAGGTAAAAAAAATGTGGGGTTATTAAGTTTACGGTTCTCAATGAAGGAATCTCGAGCTTCAAGTCATTGTTAACCATCTAAAAGTTAATATCCATTAGTCAAAGGCCGCAGGTCGTCCAATAGTATGTGTCTGTCTAAGGGAGATGGGTTGGGGATCGATTTTTCACTACAACTATTGATAATATTGATAAAAGTTTTGTGAGGGTATAAAGTTGTACTGGTAATTACAATGGAGGGAGTGAAAAATGAAAACATGGTCTCATTTCTAACTTCTCCCCTTAGAAATACAGTTTGGATCACAGCAATCTTTCCTCAGAACTCTAGAGCAGCAGGCATTTCCTCTTCCTCTTCTTGACAGGGGGAGGGCAGAGCACGGCACGGATGGCCTCGTCAAACACCGTCTTAAGGCCGCGCTGCGTGAGCGCTGAGCACTCCAGATACTTGACAGCCCCTGCGAAATAAAAAGACGAGCTTTTTAGCCCAAACCATTCCATTTTTAACATAAGCATGATTTGTGTGAGAAAATACTGAATTCCAATCAGAAAGCCTTGTCATAAAAACACTAAATAGTGTCCGCATTACTGAGTAAAGTGGAACATTTATAAGACTGTGCACTTGTATAGTGTAAAGCTTGTGTTGTAGTGTATGCTTTGTTTTAGTAAAGACGTGCCCTCTAAAAAGTTTTATAGTAGTCCAATGTCTGCGCTATTTTTCTCCAAAGGTTATGACTGAAAAATATATAATTGTACTCTTTTATAGAAAAGCTCTCTCATAACCCTCTCAAAACAGGTGCTCGTCAATGTGGGAATCTGTTGTTTGTGCACTATCAGTATTCTGCTGTTGTTCCATCTCTTTAGTTTCACTTTCTACTGTGAAAACCGCAAGTATCCCTTTGGGCTTAACACCTTTAATCTATATAAAAGTAATAATAAACTCACGAAAAGCATTCACATGTACGGTTCAATATTTTTAAACAAAAAAATTCTAAGACTCTGAAAATAATCAGGTCCACTGAAAATAAACATAGTATTATAAAACGTATAGTTCTGGTCCTTGATTCTGATTGGCTGAGCCACGTTCGAAGCTGTTCTAAATTACTCTAGGGCAACATACACTTTTGTTTACTTCTGTGTGTTGCTCGGCAATCACTTTGTTGGAATCACAACTGTTTCTGAGGAACTACATTGTTTGGCGGAAGAATAATTTTTTTATTAATATCATTACATTTTATTTGATTTGTTTTATTTTGTGAAACCTTGCTACGTGTATGGAATAACCGTTTTATTAAAGCAGTAAGCCCCGTGAAGCCGTGGTTTACACAGAATTTATAACAGCTAAGGGGGTTTTAAAACAACGCCCATTAGCTGTTATAAATTCACTGTAAACAAACGGCTTCTTGGGGCTTATTGCTTTAATGAAGTAAAACCTAAATTAGGGTTGCTACCTTTTGTTATGCAAGTATACTTTGTTTTCTTGTTTCTTCTGATTTTTAGCTGAAGGACGCCAATGTATGAAAAATCTAACTACATGAAGAGAATCAGGTACAATTACATTAAAAAATTGAAATAATTTTGAAAATGCAATATTAAACGGGCATAATTCTAAAAGGTATGATTAATAGGTCAACTTGATTGGATAAAGAAAAACAAGGCTGCTTTAAAATGCAGTTTTAAAGTGGACAGATTAGTTTAGTAAAAACTTTATTATTTACCTTATTATAGGTTTTCATGAGATTTTTAAAGCATGGCGTCATGGTTCCACTTACCGATCTCTTTGGCCATGGCCAGGCCTTGAGGGTAGGTGATGGGAGTGAGCTTCTTCTCCTTCAGTTTCTCAATGGTGTCCTTGTCATCTCTTAGATCAAGCTTGGTTCCTACCAGGATGATTGGAGTGTTTGGACAGTGGTGTCTCACTTCTGGATACCACTGAACACACAACACATTTTAAAATGACCAAAACAACCAGCACGAGTAAGAAATAGACATGCGGTTTCAGTCCTGCATGCACTGTGCTAAACCTGAAATAATTATTTCTACTTTGAAAAGTACTTACCTTTGCACGAACATTCTCAAAAGAGGCAGGGCTCACAAGGGAGAAGCAGATGAGAAACACGTCCTATGGGACAAAAGCATTTATGATGTACCAATGGAGATTTACAGGTGCATTTCCACTATTTACATCCACTCTGCACCATTCATATGTGGTACATTTTATGCAGTGGCTCATAGCTTTGCTTGTCTACCAGCAATGTCTCAGACTGTTATCTGAAGAAATGTTAAAAGTGACAATGTATATGATAAAACAATTATATTCAGAAAAACAGACAGGAGAAAATTAATCCATGACTAATGGTTATAGTGCAAACCCTGTTGACTACAGAGTCGCTATATATAGTCACTATTAGTTCATAGTCCAAACATGTATGGCTGTATGCATTACCAATATAAAGCTAATGTAAATCATTCATTTATTGCAACCTCAAAGATCATTCAAAAGGTAGTACAGTAAACCTGCCATAACAATTTTAGTGGCAGCCTAAAGGTGAGCTACAAAAAAACAATAGCAAGAAGAGAAGGATAACTGAGACCTTAACTTGGCAAGTGGACAAGCAAGATTGATGTCCACTTTCATGGAAAGGGACAGTTCCCTTTAGTTATTCAAAGTATAATTTTTTTTTTCTTTTCTTCTGATTTTTAGGTTGAGCCCAAATGTATGGAAAACTGTATATGTGAAGGCAAAGGTGTCCGTTCAATTTCATGTATACAGTAAGTTATTGTATACGTTTTCATTTGAAAAATGGTTGGTAAAGAAACACATTGTTTGACACTTCTCCTTAGTTTCTAAAAAGGCTGGCTGCGGTTCTTACCGTTTGAGGGTACGACAGAGGACGGAGTCTGTCATAATCCTCCTGACCTGCTGTATCCCAGAGACCCAGGTTCACTGGTTTCCCATCCACCATCACATTTGCAGAGTAATTATCAAATCTGTCAATTGAAAGGCAATGCAGTTCTGAACGTTAATCAGTGACAACTGAATGTGAAATGCTGACTGTAAACAAATGCAGAATTTAAATAAAACAAGAGACTGTTTCAGTCCAAAGGAAGTTTCCAATTCAGTGATTCATTTAAATGTTTACACTGAATACTTGATTGCACATCTCTCTGGAAAACATGATTATGAATGGCCGAATCACAGCTGAAATAAAATATTTCAGTATATTTCCTGTTATCCCGGCAAAATGATGGTGCTATTTTCATGTCTCTGTCGTCTCTCGCTTTCATACCAATGCCCTTTAGAATAGTGTAATTTACTGTTACACTGCTGCCTAACCATTCTGACTTTCCTGTCTGAATATTAATAAGAATAATATCTAGATTATTGTAAGATTGTTGCAGTGACCAGCTTGATTCAATTCAAACTTTTCCTAGAGGACGCTTTAAGCTAATCCACAATAATAACTTGAATTATATAAAATTCAGTATTCACTGTTGCGTCATCGTGACATAAACTCGAGTGAGTGATCAGGACCCCGACGTGAAGCGGAGGTACTCACACTGTGGGGATGTATTCTCCAGGAAAGGCATTGGTTGTGTAGCTGATCAGCAGGCATGTTTTACCCACAGCTCTGGAATGAAGAAGATAAACACACCACGATAAACACATGGCATGCTACAAGATAGTATCAGTAACCAGAACCACTGAAAAACTGGTCTGGTGAAGTCTGTCAAAACAGTTCTCATATGACTAGCACATAAGGGAGGAGATTTCCAGAAAGTGATGTAACATTTTGTACTTTTTAACTTCCTGAAAGCCGTTTGAATGTTCATCAGCAGGCAAATAATAAGAGGCCTGTGTTACTTTTGTTAACCTTTTTTCTTTATTGACTGTTGCATAAAAATAGCAACAACAAAAAAATTTTTTTTATAAAAATATGCTGTCATGAATCAAATGTCATCCACAAATATATCGTTTCATGTTCTTTTCTTAAGATGAAGTGCAATTAAAATAACTGAAAAATATTGTATTAAATATTTTAACCCTGTCATAGACAACAGGAAAATAACTAGTAACAATATTAGATATTTTTTTAAATGGAACAGTTTATTGAACTCTTAGACCTGCATGTGTTTTGTATCATGGAATATATAATATGTTGGTATTGATGATAATTTATTGCTATAAAACATCAAATCTGTTCAGAGGCCCAAACTGTGTACAAATATGAAATTTGGAGCAGCTGCTGATATTTATATGTCCAAAAAGAATGTATGTATCTCCCAATAACATGTCTTAGAAAGATTATTTAATGCTTAGAGGCTCAAAAGCCTGATGTGTCACATCTAACATGTTTTTTTCCTGAAACATTATGCAAGGATAATCAAGTAAAAGTTGCATCAGTCCAGTAAATGTTCATCTTGAAATATTCAAAAATCTAAAAGTTATTCTTTATGATTTCACAGCAAAAGCAACATGTATTACAACTTGAATGTGGATCGTTTGCCTAAAAGGCCTTACAACTGGTTCTTTTTGATTGTGTTAATAATTTAGATGTATCAAATAGTAGACATTATAGAGTTAATCTACTGACAGACAGCCATAAAAAAATATTTTAATTGTCTGGCTGATCAAGTACAGCATACAAACTCATGAATCAGCAAAAGCTATGAAAGATTGAGCAACGCCTGACGGATTCAGTCTATTTATTATAAAGTACAGATCAAAGTCCAGCTATGACCTTACTGTACACCTACTGGAGCTTGAAGTTATCTCGGTCTGCTAAAACAATCATAAATTCACATTCTGTGTTTGACGTAGGGGTGTTTCTTGATCACAGACAGTGCTGATTTCGACTGAAATCCAATGAATATGTCGAATGCAGCACTTAAGACGGTGTATGCTTGGTCAATGAGAAACTCATATTTAGGTGACTCAGATAAGCGTTAATATTGCAATCATTAACTTGGCTAAACAACTAAAATACAAAGAACTCAAGATTTGAGTGAATTTGTGGAAAGAAACGCATGGACGAATGAACTGTTTTTTTTTATCATCGGCTGATATTATGCAGGGCTCTACAGTGCGACCATTTCAAAACTACTGCGTGCGACTATGAAAACATATTTAGGAGCACCAGTGCGACTGACCCGATCATCATCATACTTGTGATTGCGCTCAGGGGAGCTTCAAAGCTTTCTACGTGTTTTTGCAGCATTGAGTAATGCATCACAGACATATCTCACGAATCCTTTCATAAGCAAAGTGTAGACGGTGTAAATAAGAGATTAATTGCGCGGGGTAGAGAGCTTCATTGATTATAAATGTGAGATCGAGATGAACTAAGATGAGCGACAGCTTTTAATGATTTTTAAGAGAATTTGTAAATGTGATACTGATTTAATAAAACACAATTCAATAAACAAGAAGTTAATAATAAGAGACTTACATTGCTATTCGATTTTGCTCTATTTCGTCGTTTGAAACTGTTTGAAACAAAGTCACAGCGGGGGCCGTCTGCGCCCTTCCATTCATAACCCACGGTGTTCGTTGTATGAGATGAACGTGTTTTTAAACAAATCTAGTGAGTCAGTGATTCACGATAACCCATTCATAAATGAAGTCACTTGCTTCATTCCTGAATGAATCAGCCGTTTGAATGAATCAATTGAATGAATGATTCCGTGATAAAATCAATGACTTGTCGCCACCTGCTGGCAGTTTTAGTTTCCTTTTTAAAGTAGGCGTTTAGTTCTGGAAATCAGTTAATATTCATATTCATCATTTTGTTTAAAACATAATCTACCATGAATTTATGGATTTAACTGCACTCATACCACCTCTGATCCTCATTAAATGTCTGAAAATACACCGGCAAGCCACTTTTGTGTTCTTCTGTGTACAAATACCGATTTCATTTGATTAGTAACTTATTCTTCTTATTCCATGAACTTTTAAAAAGCTTATAAAATATCATTTAAAAAAAATTTGACATAAAAGATGACATACTTTTAATAAAGTTAGAAAAATGCCATTACAAAAGGTCAAAACTAAATTCCACTGTAAATCACTTTAAGGAGTCAAATATCACCTCGTAATGGGAAGGCACATTTTTTGATCAAATTTTGGATTATTGATTAGAAGGTGCTCCTGAAATTTTTGACTGTGCTCCTAGCGTAGAGCCCTGTTATGGTGATACTATGGCACTAAATCCACAAAACCATGGTAGTACCACGGCACGTTTTGAATGCAGATGCCCTACGCGTTTATAGAAACACTAAAGACATAAATATATGGGCTTTAGTTTCCATTCATGTTCAATTGTTTGTTTGAGGGTCAGTTCTAACATCACTACGGGCCCTACAACGGAGCTGTTGTCTTGACACCTAGGGAGCTGCCTATAAGCCACTCTTCTGGCATCACAGGAGTGTTTCTAGTTTAGTTAGTTTGACCATCAGAACCTGGTTGTGACGTCACACGCACTCCGTGCCTCAGATAATGCGCGCGACGTCACGTTGAAGCTCACGCGCGTCTTTGACGCCAAAAAGCTGTTTAATGTTGCGGTTACTAGGCTTTCGAGACACAGCCAGTGAAACAAAGTGAGCCCAGTCATGTTTAGGGTGAGAAAATGTCAGTACAGAGTCATAGGCGGTAAAGTTACTCACCCGTCCCCGACGACCACACACTTGATGGCCTGCATGACTTTAACTCGATATTTACTTCCCCTCCGCGAGAAATGTATCAAGATTAGTCGAACAAACGACGCCGTTCACAACAACACTTCTTCAGCTGCACAGTATGCCGCTTTTATACAACTAGTTTTCTTCCAACTCTCATTCCCACACAGAGGAATGAAGTCGAGTAAGAAAGTTTGAAGCCACCACCCAAGACAGGAAGCGACTCCGACAGATTTGCAAGCGCACTTCCGCTCGGCTCCCTACAGAATAAAAGTCCTCCAGCGAGCGCCCATCTTTCCCTGAACTTATATAGTTTCGTTTTATTTATTTATTTTAGTTTGTTTTAAAGAATTACAAATACAGCCAGGTGTACAAACACATTAGGATAAACAAAACAAAATCCAAATATAAAGTTAAATAAAACATGGCAATGTTTACAAATGCAAACACTTTTTCTTTTCTTTTCTTTCTTCCTTTATTAGGATTAGCAACAAGTATACAGCAATATACAACCCTAGTAACAACAAAAATCACAAAACAAAATGAAAAAAAAACAACAACAACAAACATACAGGGCCAGGGGTAATATAAATTACATTATATAAAGTAAAGGTGCCTCAAAAGGTGCCTCAAAAGGCACTTTTTAACAACCAGGCAAAAGGTCACAGAGCATTCAGTCAACTGTACATTATAGGAAAGAAGCAATATTATAAGATGCACACAATGTTATCGATTTTAAGGCTTTAACATTGCTGGAGGTAGATATTGTTTCCAAGTAATACTTCAGATCTTATGTGAACACATTTGACAGCTTTTTGTTTTCAAACTTGCCATGTTTAGGTATTCTTGAACCTCTGCCTTTAAAACTAAAAACTAAAGGCTTACTTCCCCATATTTACATTTATGTATACTAAATTTAGCCAATAGAAGTAGCAGATGAATTAAATAATATTCCTTATGATAAGATAAGAGATGCCATACAGTCTATTCAAAAGGAAAATTGGTTTGAAATTACTAAACAATACACGTAGTGCTCAAAATGAAGACAAAATTGCTATTCTAGCATTTCTATTCTGATAACCTGTTTTCTTGAGAAAACACGGAAGATTGAAATTATTTGGCCTAGTTTTGTATCTCAATTATTATTATTTTTTTCTGAATGTCTAATTTTATCTAAATCTGAACTCTGCATTATTCGTACATATTCCCTTTCTTATTTTATTTTTTATTAAGTTTAATATTTATTTTATGTATTTATTTATCAGTGTGAATATAATGCTTTTATGCCTTTTCTTTCATAAATCTGTTACCGTTGAAACAACTTGTATTATTTTCCTCCATTATGTTCTCTGGACCAGTATTCTCAAAGTGTGCACTTATGCTTCTTATGAAAGTGTTCCCCTTCTTTCGGGAGTCTTTAACTTCTCTGCTTATTTCTTTATACTGACTTCTCATATGTTCCCTATTGCTGTCAAAGCTTTCAAGTCAAAAGATAATTATGGGACCTGTTACAACATGCGGCACACGTGTTTTTCCTCACAATTTATATATATATATATCAGTATATAGACTATATATATATATTATAATGTGTTTTGTATTATTATTTTTTAAGTAGGTGGATGTGGGGGGTTGTTAATGTAATTGTATATGTCAAAACTCAATAAAAATATTTACAAAAAAAAAAATCTGAACAAAAAAACTGCTCAATAAAAATTGTACATACAAATATTTCCCTTTTATTAAATGTCACATACGTACAACTCAAGTTTACAGAATTAAAACTTTTTGCCATTGTTTTATGCACTTCTAAACATTCAGCTGCACCTTCTGGATCTACAGCGTGCAACGGAATCAGTGTGGTCAGATTATTGAATGATTCTTTTGAGTCGGTTCTTTTTAGTGAATCAAAACAGGGCAAGGGCGTGACCAATGTTGTTGGATTCCCGAATTAATGATTCCTGGTTCGCTTACAAGAGGCTTCCACTTGTTTTAATTCATCAGCGTTTGCTCACTTCATTATTTAACATTCATGTGAGGGAATGTGAGTTCACACAGCCCCGCCACCTCACAACTGATCTGCTTTCTTATCCTTCAGTTTTCCTAAGTTTAGGAAGCAGTGCACTTATTTTGACGTTGACAGGAAGTAGAAGTTGATGACATCCGGTCATGAGTCCATCTATCAGAATGATAACAGGGTGGAGAATGAGTTGGTCTGAGACGAGATGCGTGTTAGCGCGGTGAATGCTCACAGTAACACAGGCTCGTGGGTCGAGAGTGTGTGAGAGGGGTCAGTGAAGCGGTCTCTTATGGCGGGACTGTCGCAGTTAGTGCTGCGTGTGTCCGGCTCGTACGGGGTGTTTTCTAAAGGGCTCAGCAGGACTCTGCTCATCTTCTTTGATCTCGCCTGGAGACTCAGAATCAGATTCCCTTACCTCTATGTTATCGCCTCCATGATGTTTAACGTGCGACTGCAGGTGAGAGTCTGTCTGTCTGGCATTCTGCCATTCTCTCGGTCTGTTTTATAGTTTTTATATCTATATATCTAATATCTATCTATCTATCTATCTATTATCTATCTGTCTGTCTGTCTGTCTGTACTGTTCTGTCTGTCTGTCGTCTGCGTCTGGCTGTCTGATTATGACTATCTATCTAATCTATCTATCTATACTGTCTGTCTGTCTGTTCTCTATCTATCTATTATCTTCTATCTGTCTGTTGTCTGTCGTCTGTCTATTTATCTGTCTGTCTGTCTGTTTGTCTATCTATCTATCTGTCTGTCTGTCTGATTATCTATCTATCTGTCTGTCTGTCTTGTCTGATTATCTATCTATCTATCTGTCTGTCTGTCTGTCTGTCTGTCTGTCTATCATCTATCTATCTATCTATCGTCTGTCTGTCATTTCATCTATCTATCTGGTCGTCGTCTGTAGAGATATCGATTATCTATCTATCTATTGTCTGTCCTGTTGAGTATAGCTATCTATCTATCTATCTATCTGTCTGTCTGTCTGTCTGTCTTCTGATTATCTATCGGTCTATCTGTCTATCTGCTATCTACTATCTATCATCTATCTGTTATGTTTCTATCTATTATCTATCTGTCGTCTGTACTGGTTATCTATTAGTCTATCTTTCTATCTGTATGGCTGTCTGTCTGTCTGTTGATATCTTATCTTCTATCTGTCTGTATGGCTGATTCTCTATCTATCTTCTGTCGGTCTGTCCTGTTGATGACTACTATCTATCTATTTCTATTACTAAGCTGTTATCTGTCGGTCTATCTGTTTTCTATCTGTCTGTCTGGTTTCTGATTATCCTATCATCATCTATCTGTCTGTCAGCGAAGATTGTCTGTCGGATGTATCTATCTATCTATCTACTAGCTGATAATCGGTCTGTCTGTCTGTATATCTATCTGATTTTTCTATCTGTCTGTCTGTTGTCTATCGATTAATCTATCAGTCTGTCTGTTGTCTGTCTGTCTGTCTTGTTTCTGTATGTTCTGTCTGTCTGTCTGCCTGTCTGTCCTAGTGTTGATTTCCATCTGTCTGTCTGGTCAATTCTGATTATATATATGTCTGTCTGTCTATCGGATTATCTAATAGTACTGTCTGTCTGTAGTTGGATTATATATGTCTGTCTGTCCTGTCTGATTGTTGTCTGTCTATATATCTATCTATCTATCTATCGATCTATATGTATGTCTGTCTGTCTGTCTGTCTGTTTGTCTGTCTGATTTTCTATCTGTCTGTCTGTCCGTCCGTCAGTTATGATTTCTGTGCTGTCTGTCTGGTTATATCTATTGAGTGTCTGTCTTGTCATCATGCTATCGATCTATATGCATTGTCTCTCGTCTGTCTATCGATCTATCTGATTGTCTCTCTGTCTTCTGTCTATCTCATCTATCTGATTATCTTCTATATATCTGTCTGTCTGATTTTCTATCTCTCTGTCTGTCTATATGATGTCTGTCTGTCTTGTCTGTCTGTTGTCGGTCTGATTTTATATCTGTGTCTGTCGTCCGTCCGTTCTGATTTTCTATCTGTCTCGTTGTCTATCTATCGATTGTCTTGTGTCTGGTCGAGTTATAATCTATCTATCATCTGATTGGATCTCTGTCTGTCTATCTATTAATTGATTATCTATATATCGATCTGTCTAGTGATTTCTATATCCGGTCGTCTATATGTGTCTGTCTGCGCTGTCTATCTATCATTGAGTCTGTCTGTCTGTTATCTATCACTATCCCTGAGTTATGTCTATCATAGATCTGTCTATTATCTATCTATCTGATTGTTATTTATCTATCTGATTGTCTCTCTGTCTGTCTATCTATCTATCTGATTACTATCTATATATCTGTCTGTCTGTCTGTCTATCTGATTATCTGTCTGTCTGTGTCTATTGGTGATGTCTATCTGTCTGTCTATCTGTCTGTCTGCCTGTTTATGTCTCTGTCTGTCTGTCTGATCTATCTGATATGCACTATCTATACTTCTGTCTGTCTTCTGTCGTCTGTCTGTCTGTCGTTCTAGCTATTCTGATTACTCTCTGTCTGTCTGTTCTGTCTATCTGATCTTTCTATCTGTCTCTCTATCTATCTATCTATCTATTTATCGATCTATCTATCTATTTCTCTCTCTGTCTGTCATTATAAATCGTTAAACTACACATTTTTACAATCGTCAAAAACCAAATGTGTCTGAAGAACAAATAATGTATATCTACACTAGAGATGTATCTCGTTTCCTTCTGTCAAATCAACTGCATTGAACACAGATGTCTGAGTTCCATAAATATTCTTTCTCCAAAGTTTGCATGCCTATAACTCAAGAAATATTGAGGATATCACAATATGATTTTTAGATTCTAGTTCTTAATAAACTTTTCTTTTGGAATCGTCATTTTCAAGGCCCTACATCATTCAGTCCCAGAGATATAGGATCTCAATGAGGCTCCATATTCAGATTGTTGTATATTACCTATTTTCATGGGGTGAAAACCAAATGTTGGTCATTTTCTATACAGCTGATACTTATTTTATTTAAAGGGGATGCGTGAAGAATAAGTAATGCTGAAGTTAGAAATGTATCTTGTTTCCCTGTAATAAAACAGTAGGACATACCTGTTTGGGGACCTCTGGTTGAGTTGACATGGAATGACCAATATATTTATTCTACAATCCATTTTATATATTGTTGAGCTTACTTTTTTTGTACTTACATATTTTTGAACTGTTCGTAGTGTTCAGTTCTCATAATTTATGCTTTAATCTCATCTTTGTCCCTCTTTCAGGTTCACATTGAGATACATTGATTGATACTGAATAGCTGCTGCTTTGATATTTCACCTTGTTGAACCGAAGCCCAGTAATGGCTCTCAACTCTATGGTTTCCACAGACTTCATCAGTGAAGCTCATGAATTATCTATAGCTCGGAGACATACAGACAAGAACATGCTGACTGGGATACCAGTAGGAATTATTTGTGCAAAATGGACATCGGCTTCATTGGAGGAGATAACTAGGAACGTATGATGATACATCTCTCACGGATTCATGTTATTTTCTTTATTTTAGAAAGGTAAATACCTCATGCTGAGCCGTTGGATGGTACGGGACCCTCAGACTCAAAATACACGTTTGGGATGAGTTGCTGTGCTCCAGTGAACTTTTAACACCGAGGGAATGCATGATAAAAACAGTGTTAAAATGTGTTTTTTCCCCCCACACATTTCAGTTTTGCATATCAAGAGAAATTTAGAATAATATATAGTTTTTTTTGTTTTTGGGGGGTTTGTTTAGTCACCGCATGACAGCTCACAGTGGGACGGACTCCACCGTTCACCTCTGTCATCTACTCACTAACACAGTGGCTACTGTTACAGAAAACTACAGGGATTTGTATATATAGATGGATTTATTTGTTTGTGTTTTTGTTATTATTTAATCTGTGCATTATATGGCACATGCATTTTGGGAGGATTGTGAATGTACTGTGATTTAAACTTTGACAATAAATTATGAAGAGATTTTTTTTTTTTTGTCTTGCCCTGTGACTGAGATGATGCTTTTTACATTGTTAAATGAATGCTCCAAGTTTAATAAAAGTTTCTATCAGTTACCACAGAAAGTAAGCGTTTCTCAAGTTCCTGTACAGTGTAAAATATATTTTGGAACTGTGTGATGAAAAATGTCATTGCTTTCAGAGAAAGAAAAATGACTAGTTTATTTTTTGACACTAGAGGGCACCATCTTTTTTTGAATCATTTCAATATTTATTGTGTGAAATCAAATCTTTTTATTATAGAAACAGAAAAGACACATTAACGAGCAAAATTTAACAAACAAGGGGGAAAAGATACACAAAAAATGTATGCACTAAATAAATTACTGAATTAAATTCAATCTAAATTAAATTCACCTTTTTTATTTTGGATTTATATAGTTTTATTATTATTTTAAGTATTTATTTATTTGACTGTACCTTTAAAAACAATTTTGCTCTTACAGTAGAGATTGCCTCATCAGCATATTCTGAATTTAAACGTGCAGTATGTTATTTTTTACCTCATGAAATGTTTTACAGAAATAAACTGCACTGTTTATAATGATGTCCATTCACACAAGACAAAGACTCCATCCGTAACTCTGTAACACAATTATATGAAACTTTTACCTGCGGAATTAATACTATGAACTAAATACTACAATACTATCTGACTGTATAGTGCATTTCTACAATGGCATCAGTAACCAAAAAATGTGTGCTTTTGTATGATGCTGAATCCACGACACTAAATATATAACATGAGGTCCATTAAACCTGGATCTTCAAAATCTTTAAAAAATGCTTTACAGTATTCACATCTATTTTAAACGCATGTCAGGGAAGAAACCGGGTTTTTTTTAACCACATAATGATGCAGTTACACTCTAAAAAATGCTGGGTTGAATACAACCCAGTGCTGGGTAAAATAAGGACAAACCCAGCAATTGGGTTTTGACCCAGCATTTTTTAGAGTGTACAGCAATTGCTGAATCCATCATCCGAACCTTGACCTAAGCACTAGAGAGAGAAAAAATCCTTTAACAACTTTAATCTCTAAAAAGCCATATACAGTAGCCAAGTAAAGGACCCTATACAGTAAACACTGATTGTTGTCTACTGAATATAGGGTATGTAAGTACACTCTAAAAAAATGCTGGGTTAAATACAACCCAGTGCTGGGTAAAATAATTAACCCAGCAATTGGGTTGTTTTGACCCAGCGGTTACCTTCTGGGTAGTAACCCAACCGCTGGGACAAAAAAACAACCCAATTGCTGGGTTTGTTCCTATTTTACCCAGCACTGGGTTGTATTAACCCAGCATTTTTTTAGAGTGTAACTATTGGGAATCATTGGGGAAAATACCTTTGACTAGACTTTCTGTTACTCAGAATAAGAAGAAAAACAGGTTTTAAAATGTGTGAGACTCTGAGCTTTGCTCATCCGCAAGTTCAGCAGCGTTTGCAGGCTAGTGTAAAATACTGTTGCCAAGGCAACTGCCTAATTCTTTGCATGTCGACCCCCCTCCACACATCCAGGATTTTCCCTGCACACTTGAAAAAAAAAAAAAAAAGGATTTACAGATGAGGATTTGCTCACTGAAATGTTTTAATGGGGTTAACTAAAATGGACTGTTTACAGCAGAGAAGACAAATCAGCAAATGCATTAGATTTTTGCATATTTTGACCATCTTTCAGAAACAGAGTATTTTTTTTAACCAGGTCAGGCTTAGTAGCATGCAGGTTCATCCTTTGTATACAAGGGCTACACATATGCATACTTATGCAATTGCTGTGTATGTAATGATCGACCTTTAAATTGAAAAGGAATTGTGACAATGAATCAAACGATAGCCTACAGGAAATGTCTAAATGGAGCAAGTGATGTTTTCTAAATCGTCTGTCATCTTTAGAGGTTAATTATGATAATTCATTGCTAAAATTGGCAGTTTTTGGACATTTTTCCCATTCGCTGTATTTCAACCAATGCGTGAGATAGTATGCTGTGATCCAGGATTCAGCATTTTTATTTGCCTTTAGAATAACTTTGGCTGTGTCCAAAATTGAGTAGGCACTTATTTTGAATACGTAATTACTTTGAGACTGTGAAAAGAGTACGTTCTATATAGTATGAATGTGTGTAGAATGGATGTAATCTGTACATGCTACATTTGCCATGTTGTCATTGTCATGTCACTGTCATTCATAAATCCTCTTCCGTGGCCTCATGGGATAGTAACATGTCCCTCCTATGCACACGTCAGAATCACGCCGGAAGTAGTAGGTCATCCTGGTACTTTTTGCAGATTCTTGTATGACTACTGTGAATTCAGGCATAGTTTTGTCACATACTGTTTTTTGCCTATACTATATAATAGAGAAGTATGCGATCTTGAATGCAGCCTTTGTGATTAATGGACAGACCACTTACGATTCACTCTGATTCATCATGCATGCGGCCTGTATTATCATAGTGATTATCAGTACATTTTAATATGCAACAAAGCAGGTTTTAGTAGTCCAAGTGTATATTATTTTTACATCCCTTAATGAAATATACAGTAATAAGTTGTAAATGAAACAGTTGTAATACATGCACCCTGATAAAGCGATTATAATGAGATCTAGGCACTACTGTGATTAAACTTAAAGATTTAAATGAATGCGAATAAGCTCATAATTGCATAGGAACCATAATGATATTGAAATATGTGTATTTTAATCAGAATAAACAGGCATGTACACATCTTACTGTGATTAAGACTTTATTCTGATAATTGAGGGGAAAATCACATTATTGGTGCACATGTAAACACAGTATTATTATTATTTTTTTTGCAGTGAATGGCAAACAACAGCTGACCATTTTTACAACAGTGTCATGTAATAGATCAGTAAAAGTAAAAGGACAAACACAGTGTAAAATCCCACACAGTCTCCCCTGCAATCACAGACCTCTCCAATCATGTGTCCACAGGAATTCAGTAAATTTACTCTAGTTAGTCGAAGTTGTGACAAGGAAATGTGCAAGTCAGATGTATGACCACCAGTATTATCCACACAGGATGTCCCATTTCTCTGACCCCCTTGTGCCCCTTTCCCCAGCCTTCAGGAACTATAAATCCACAGGATGCACACTCTTCCCCTGGCCTGTTCTTCTCTGGAGAATTAGTCTGAGATCAGTCTTAGTATGGGCTGGTTGCAGATATAATATATATATAATATCTAATATATAGAATATATATATATATTATATTATACAGTATATACATCCCATACATATACACACATAATACATATATCACAAACACATATATATATAAAACAGTAAATTTAAATAAGTAATTATTATGGTAACATTTATTAATAACATATTGGCTGGTTATTTGTACTTATGAAGATCATATTCTGCATGACCATATTCTACACTCCTAATCCTACCCAATACCTAAACTAAACAACTACCTTAATAACTATTAATAAGCAGCAAATTAGGAGGTTATTGAAAACAAAAGTCATAATTAATCATTTGTTAATAGCGAGAATTGGATCTTAAAATAAAGTGACAATGTATTATAATAATCGTTATTCATTATTAAAAATTAGGTATATTTATGATAAATTGATATCTCAAACAAACGTTGTTCTTCTGCACTTTCCATTTATCAATGAATCCTGAGAAACAAAGCAAAACAAAACCTCTCATGGCTTCCAGAAAAATATCAAGCAGCAAAAACTTGTTTTCAATATTGATTATAATTTTAAAAATTGTTTCTTGAGCAGCAAGTCAGCATAATAAAATGATTTCTGAAGGATCATAAGACCCCTTGAAGATTGTAAGTAATGCGCTGCTGGAAAGTCAGCTTTGTGTCACAGGAATAAATGTATTAAAATATGATATTAATGTAATAAAATACAAAAAAATATTTAAAGTTTTAATAATATTTAACTATTTTTAATCAAATAAATGAAGTCTGGGTAAGTATAAGTTAAGGTCTTTCAACAACTTTTAAAAATCAACCCCAAACAGAATATTGGATCAGCTATTGGACAAAAAAATGACATAACCGTCAATGCTTGGCAATGAAAAACTCACCATGATGTTAGTGTGATGCTATGTGGTTGTTAGGGTGATACATACAGACCGATATGAGTTTTTATGATATTCTTGATATAGCTTCAGATTATGGATTGTACCAAATTAAATCTGATTGTAACAGCATACCTTTTCTCAACAAGCCACATGATTTGAGGCATCATTAATGTCTGTAGCACAAACAGCGAGGGACAAGTTATGCACAGATTCAGCATGGTTCTGGGGTGAGGGGTGACCCGACTGAAGACACTGGAGCAGATAACGTGTTTGTCTGACTGCTCAATCAGGCCACATGAACTCGGTCAGCGTGCCGTTATCTCCCCCAACTGGAGCCATATTCTGCCAGACATGTGCTGCCCGAGGGCGGCCGCCTCTGGTGCAGAGCACGCTGGGAAATATTCAGCCTGCCACACGCTTAATGCATGCTTACATGCCATCACTAAATGTAACGATGATGTACATTTGGAACAAAACAAAAAAAATTCTTTCAGCATGACAGACATGCAGATTATTCTAACCAAAAAATGACATGTGACTTCCACTAAGAAGCCAAACCGAATGATAACGCATGCATTGAGCAACTTATGCAATCAGTCATGCATCACTCCACCTAAAGCCTCTCAAAAAGACCAATGGGAGAAACAGACAGTTGTTCCGGACGTGTTTTTGACCATATTTGTGCAGCAAAGATTACGCATATGACCTATTTTCAGTCTGCAGCTTTGATATATTCAGATCAGGGCTTGTGCTCGACTCTGGTTGAAAGAGTGTCCCACCCAAGCAAAACTGGGAAAACAAGAGTGTTTCCTGGACTGCGTTAGACATCTAACAGGAAATACTCCCCCAAAACCCGAGGCTCCCTCAAGTCCCCATTCACACACATTCATTATAACTCCCACTCTGTCCACCAACACGCATTTTTTCACACTCTCGAGACTGAAGAGTCTTCGTTTTTATGGAACTAGGAACTGGCAGTGATGATTTTGTTAAAAACAATTTAATATCTGGATGGACTTTGAAGTCAGTCTAGACTCTAGACTTCATCTTTCGTTTCAGGAAAACAAATATCGATCCATCACCATTGTTGAAGATTAAAATGCAATCTGTGTAATGGAGCTGTCCTTCTTCTTCTCATCATATCTACTTCTACTTCACATGTTGATTTGTGAATATTAAAGAAGAACATTTCATGAGACCGAGAAATAAACGGCTAACTTCATTCTTGAGGAGTTTGGTAATGTGTATAAAGAGAGCAGCTCATTTCGTTTGAGAGGCTGGCGTGCCGTAATTGAATCCATGTGTCGGAGAAACATAGGCCTACAAGCGCAGTGTTGTGAGCGTCCACGCCATCAGCCCCTTCAGACATTTTATCCGTTATATGAGATATGAGTCTTTCCTGAGTTTTACTTTCCTCACTGTAAGAGAATTCTCCTCTCAGCTGTAATGAGGAATGTTTTCCAATCCGATTCACTTCACCCTCGTGTGCTGTTTTCTCAGGTCAGTTTTAGATGTGTATAAAAGAGTTGCACTGAAATACAACATTCTTTTTATTGCTGTTATTTTGTGGCTTTTAGTCCATCTTTGTTAGTTTTAAGGCCATTCCTACCTGAAAAAATACTATAGTCATTTATTGTAAATACTATACAATATATTATAGTATTTACAACACTTTGTTAATGAATGCTACAGCATAATGTAGTATTAACTATAGTGAACTGATAAACTGTAATAAATACTTTAGTTTTTACTACAGTAAACCGTTGTGTATTGTAGTATAATAGTTGTAGAAAACTTAGCGCACGGTAGAGTAATGTGTTTAGATTACTATAGTTGTTATATTACCACAACAACTAATTACCGCAACAAATGAATTCAAGTACTTTACTATAGTACATTGTAAAAAAAATGACGTGAATTTAACGGTAAAATACTGTAAAAATGCTACAGTAAAAACCTGTTAAATGGTTAACGGTAAATTCCCCTACTAGATACGGTGAAAAACTGTATTGGACATAACATGTATTGGACATAAATTTTACGGTAGTTTAAGTTTTGGAAGTGAAAAAGACCGTATAATTTACAGTGAATAACCGTAAATTGACATTCAGAATTCCCTGCGTTACATTTCAAATTTGATGTTTTTTTTGTTGAAATAACAATGTTTCCTCTTATCAGTTTTGTATATTAGGGTTGTGTGTTACACCTAATGTTGTTAAATGAATGTTTATTGCATTATTTCAGTTTCATGTGTGTTACCGTGATGGTGTTTAGTGTTTAGCGTGAATGACGCTGTGCACCTTCTATATATGTTATTATTTAAAAGCTGCTTGTGATGGGCTTTGGTTCATCGTGTGACTTTCTCATCACCACCTGCATTTGGTGGTAATCAGTGTATTACAAAGGTACAAAACAGATTTCAGTACTTCAATAGGTTGGTATATTAACATTATATCAGTTAATAAAAATACGGTATTTAACTGTAAATTTAAGTTAAAACCATAAAACCTAAAACGTTGCTACCGTACTTTTTACGATAAAATTCCGGCAACCACAGCTGCCGTTTTTTTACCGTAATTGTTTTTACAGTGTATTGTTCAAAAACACTATAGTATTTAGCCTACTATAAATTACTATAGTATTTTTTCATGTGGGAAAGTGGCTACTGTACTCCCAATATGTATCAAAATTAAAAAGAATCTTTAAAAATCTTGTTCGAATGTGATATATCTGTAATATAATGATTATTAATTTAAATTTGGTCATGTTTTTTTTATTTGTTCTTTCACTTTGGCCCCACTTTTTTTGGTTTTCTTGAGAATAAACCATTATTACATGTAAACTTGTAGGCTATAACGACATTCATAGTGCATTAAAATCCTCTACCATTTCTGTCTCCCTCAGTTTCAGAGTTACAATACAATGAATGAAGGGATAAACGAGCTCTACTAAAGTGAAGATTTGGGGTTTATGAATATTATTTACGCTATGCGATGCTTGTCCTGATTGGCTGAAAGGAAGGCGTTTGTAGGACGAAGAATTGTGAAGGTAATTACTTTATTTTTATCTCTTTTAATGTATTACTTATCTTATTTTCTGCTTTGTGCGTACGTGTCGATGCTTTGTCAATATTATATGTAAAACAATTATGCCACAGCAAAGCACTTTGAAATTGACTTTAGGGAGACCATGAATATTAAGAACCGGCTTCAAGCAACGTCAGCATTACCTAATTAATATTCATGCCGCAAGCCTTCGTCTTAGTAGGATTGGTGAATTCGCGTGTAAGGGGCGGGGCGAGTGTGCCCGTGTGTCTGGAGCGCTTATTCCGCTGGATGTTATTGATCCACGCCAGTGAATACACCGAGAAGGGCTTTATCCTCCATTCGTCCAGAAATACATCGGGTTACGGATTTAAACGAGGACTGAGATAGAATATCAGTTTATGCCGTTTAATATTCCGCATGAAACAGGAGCTGTTTGTAAATACAGCATATAAAACCCTCATTATAAAGCATACATCTGTGTCTGGAGCGCCTTCTCATCCCATCATTTCATTATTTTGCATTCATCTGCAGATATGGACGAAGATAATCAAGGTAAGACCAGCAGGTTTATAATGCAGAAGAAAAATGTGGATATATGTGTGATCATGTTATGGGTTAACATGGCATTAGACACAGATGTGTCATATCATTAAGATCGATCATTATTTATGTCATTTATTTAGCGATAAAACATCTAAAAAACATTAACACGATTCATTTAGTCTAATAACAAAAAACACTAGGTTTACACAGTGACATCTGTGCACACAGTTTTTAATTTTAAGGCCTAAAAAGTATGTCTATATCTTTCAGATATAAATTGTTTAATAAAATAGTATGTAAATAGTAATAAACTGCTCTGTAAAATAGTATGTTTTAAGAGCAGCTCATACCAGTAAAGCTCCACGACTCAGAAAATCTCATATAAGCTTAATATAATCTACAGTTTGTTTCATTCTCAGAAGTGACCTGCAAATTTGACATGTTAAGCACTACTCTTTTTTCCAGTCAAATGAGAAACTTCACTGGCTGTAGGTGCAAAGATCAGACTGCATGGGATGACCTACATGCCAGTTTGCCAGTGTTTTGTTAAGAGAGGCTGTGAGCTGATATGTCTATTGATTTAATTTAGTCAACACTGGCATGGATATGGTTAGTATGCATTAATGGTGGATTAATAATTTATGCATGTAGCAGATGCTTTTATCCAAAGCAACTTACGTTGCATTCAGGAGAGGGAGATACCTTTTTTACCAGTATGTGTGTTCTCTGGGAATTGAACCCACAACCTTTTGTGCTGCTAATGTAATGCTCTACCACTGAGCCACAGGAACATCTGTGTTAATTAACATCTTAATCTACTCAAATTTGATCAGATTTTTAAGGTCATCTGTTGACAAAATGTTATTTGAACTGTATTTGAACATTTCTTTGGAGATAATGCTAGTAATGTTTGCTTAATAATAATTATTATTATATAATTTAATTAGATTCTTTTGAGATCTGGATGAGAAACCAAAAACTTGTCTTCTGTAGAGCTGCTTTGCAGCTGAAATTGAGTTTGTTTCATAATTGATGAATTTTGCATCATCGGCACTGAAATAAATCAATATTGTACTGACTCGAGCTGAATAACGACACTACTGTCTATAGCTGAAATTAACTTGATTTGATGAACTTTTTACACAGTTATTGAACTGAACTGAAGCAACACTGAACTGACTTGAGATAAATAATGACACTATTGTCTTTTAGAGCTGCTTTACAGCAGAATTAAATTGTAATGTTCGGACAAAGTCTACTCTTGTTTGGCATTTTCCTTTATACAAACGGGAATAGTTCAGGTCCTTGATTCCGATTGGAGGAGCCCGTTTCGAAGCGTTGTAAATTATCTACAAACATACCACTTGTTTACTTCTGTGTGTTGCAACCACAACTGATTCTGAGGAACTACATTGATTGGTGGAAGAATAAAGCAATAAGCCCCATTCACGGGGCGTATTGCTTTTATAAAATGGTTATTCCAAGTACGTAGTAAGGTTTCACAAAATAAAACAGAGCAAAAAAAGTGTAATGATATTAATAAAAACATTATTCATCCACCAATCAATGTAGTTCCTCAGAATATACACTGAACAAAATTATAAACAAAAATTATTTTGTTTTTGCCCCCATTTTTCATAAGCTGAACTCAAAGATCTAAGACTTTTCTATGTACACAAAAAGGCCTATTTCTCTCAAATATTGTTAGTGAGCACTTCTCCTTTTGCCGAGATAATCCATCCACCTCAAAGGTGTGGCATATCAAGATGCTGATTATACAGCATGATTATTGCACAGGTGTGCACAGGGCTGGCCACAATAAAAGGCCACTCTAACATGTGCAGTTTTATCACACAGCACAATGCCACAGATGTTGCAAGTTTTGAGGAAGCGTGCAATTGTCATGCTGACTGCAGGAATGTCCACCAGAGCTGTTGAATTGAATGTTCATTTCTCTACCAAAAGCCGTCTCCAAAGGCGTTTCAGAGAACTTTGCAGTACATCCAACCGGCCTCACAACCGCAGACCACGTGTAACCACACCAGCCCAGGACCTCCACATCCAGCATCTTCCCCTCCAAGATCATCTGACACCAGCCACCCGGACATCTGCTGCAACAATCGGTTTGCATAACCAAAGAATTTCTGCACAAACAGTCAGAAACCATCACAGGGAAGCTCATCTGCATACTCGTCATCCTCATCGGGGTCTCGACATGACTGCAGTTCGTCGTCGTAACCGACTTGAATGGGCAAATTCTCACATTCGATGGCGTCTGGCACTTTGGAAAGGTGTTCTCTTCACGGATGAATCCCGGTTTTCACTGTCCAGGGCAGATGGCAGACAGCGTTGTATGGCGTCGTGTGGGTGAGCGGTTTGCTGATGTCAGCGTTGTGGATCGAGTGGCCCATGGTGACGGTGTTGTTATGGTATGGGCAAGCGTATGTTATGGACAACGAACACAGGTGCATTTTATTGATGGCAATTTGAATGCACAGAGATACCGTGACGAGATCCTGAGGCCCATTGTTGTGCCATTCATCCACGACCATCACCTCATGTTGCAGCATGATAATGCACGGCCCCATGTTGCAAGGATCTGTACACAATTCCTGGAAGCTGAAAACATCCCAGATCTTGCATGGCCAGCATACTCACCGGAAATGTCACCCACTGAGTATGTTTGGGATTGCCTGGATCGGCGTATACGACAGCGTGTTCCAGTTCCTGCCAATATCCAGCAACTTCACACAGCCATTGAAGAGGAGAGGACCAACATTCCACAGGCCACAATCAACAACCTGATCAACTCTATGCAAAGGAGATGTGTTGCACTGCGTGAGGCAAATGGTGGTCACACCAGATACTGACTGGTTTTCGGACCCCCCGGACCCCCCAATACAGTAAAACTGCACATTTTAGAGTGGCCTTTTATTGTGGCCAGCCTAAGGCACACCTGTGCAATAATCATGCTGTCGAATCAGCATCTTGATATGCCACACCTGTGAGGTGGATGGATTAACTCGGCAAATGAGAAGTGCTCACTAAAACAGATTTAGACAGATTTGTGAACAATATTTGAGAGAAATAGGCCTTTTGTGTACATAGAAAAAGTATTAGATCTTTGAGTTAAGCTCATGAAAAATGGGGGCAAAAACAAAAGTGTTGTGTTTATAATTTTGTTCAGTGTATTTAAAAATATATAAAACGTATAGTTCCGGTCCTTGATTCTGATTGGTTGAGCCACGTTCGAAGCTGTTGTAAATTACTCTACAAGCATACACATTTGTTTACTTTGTGTTTTGCTTAGCAACCACTTTGTTGCAACCACAACTGTTTCTGAGGAACTACATTGTTTGGTGGAAGAATACTCCGCTTCGCGTCGGGCCTAACAAAATAAATAAATAAATTCACTGTAAACCATGGCTTCTTGGGGCTTATTGCTTTAGTTTATTGCCGTGAAGCTGCTTTGAATATGTATACAGTGCTATAAATAATGTGACTAAAACCAGTTAATTTAGGTAGTTGTGTTCTGGGTGGTTTGTTATTGACCAAACCAAGACAAAACAACCCGTCTCTGTAATATTTTGGTTTCTAGATATGGCTTGAATCCCTCCTGCCCATTTTACCATCTGACAGGTGATCAGAAAAGCCTAAAAAAGTAATAGCAAACATCTCCTTAACAAGCTGCATGGTGTTGAGGTTTTGGAGTGTTTGGTTCTTTGCACAGTTCCCCATCATGAAGCTAATCCATGGATATGAGTGCATGTGTAGTAATATTTCAAGAGATGGTCTTCTCACTAGGACAAAAACTAATTTGCATATTCAAAGCATATGCTCAACATAATCCTTCCCCACAATGCTGTGGGTTCACACTGAGGACTAGCTAACAGTCAGACTGTTGGTGCGTTTTGACAGTGGTTTGGTGGTTCTGTCAGAGAAGCGGCTATAGGCTCGTCTGAAGTGGAGCAGCAGGCCGACTGGATTAGACTCAGGGAGAGCTGCTCTATTCCATGCTGCTTCTTCTGCTACCACTGGGGTCCCTGCTGGGTGACAGTAATCAATGCTGTGGTCCACTGTGGGAGATCCCACTCTGGGCCCACCAATGAATTCGACTGGACTGAAAGGCAGCATCTTGTCACTTGCTGAAGGTTCATTTGAAAATAGCAATGAAAGAATGTTTTCATGAATCGCCAACAACATAGGGTCTCTTAGCATTACCAAGTATAGGATTTTAACCTTTTTTTCACGTTAGAAACACTGATTAACAACATTAATAAACTATACAAACCCCTACAATAATTTGAGCACCAGTGTTAAACAGTTGAGGCTGTAGCGAACAGTCAAAGTTAAGAAAATTTAAAAAAATAATAATTATAAGAGTAATAATAGACACTGCCGGTCTGGGATGTTTGAGATGGGTTAGATTTTTAATGTTTTTGAAAGAAGGTCCTTATGCTCATCAAGGCTGAATTTATTTGACCAAAGGTACAGAAAAAACAGTAAGATTGTGAAATATCATTACAATTTAAAAATAAATGTTTTCTGTTAAATAATATTTTAAAATGTAATTTACACCTGTGATGCAAAGCTAAATTTACAGCATCATTGCTCCAGTCTTCAGTGTCACATGATCCTTCGGAAATCATTCTAATATGATTTATTATCAATATTGGAAACAGCTGTGCTGCTTTTTTGTATCCTGTGATACTTTTATAAAAATAGAAATCTTTTGTAAAATACAAGTCTTAACTATCACTTTTTAAAATCGATTTAACACACTCTTGCTTAATAAAAGTATTCCTTTCTTTCAGAAAACGACAGAAAGAAAGAAAAAAAAACAATTTAAACTGACCCCCAAACTTTTGAAAAGCCATGTAAATACACATTTAAAAAATATATATTTTTGTATTTTTTTTTTTTTAAGAATACTTAATAATTGTCATCAAATGGATTTGTAGCTTAAATTGTCAGTTAAATTGATTATGATTTGTGCTCCTTCTTTTCAAACCAATGAGAAACACCTTGGATGGGTTTTGCATGGGTCAATTAGTACTCACTTTCATATGCATTCACGTTCTTCCCTGTTGAGTGAGATCCCTGAACCATGCCTATTTTTGACCTTGATGTAGCTGAAGTTGTCTTTATGCCAAAGAGATTTAAGCCTTGCGTCAAAATGTAGTGCTTATGCCAGCTAATGTTATAATATGACATTTGAAGTGACACAGTCATGTTCTGCTGAGTGGAGCTATAGCCGGATTGTTTTATGTGGAGTACAGTGAGTCTTTGTGCTACAGGGCATTGGGGTGTTTCTCTAGGCATGATGTATGTTTCATTAAGCCACATTACGTCAGCAGGGAATCCACCAGCAGAGCAACACTATGAAATAACATCAGTCTACAGCTCACCCAGCAGTGATTCACATCCATGGCTCTGAACACGGACTGGTTTTGAACTCATCTCTGTTGCAGACACCAGTTTTAGGTGTGATTAAATGATGTGATAAATCATAACAAAGTTTGGCAGCACATGTATGTGTGCAATGTCAACATAGTTAAAAAGTTATTCGAGCCTGACAGAAGTTCTGTGCCAAACTGTCTATTGTCTAAATAGGCAACTAGTCAAGGGGCCGTTAACACAGAATGCATTTTTCCATCCTGATTCATTACTTTTCCATTGTTTTTCTATGTAAACATGCGCTGGACAGATGTGTATGACAGTATTGCTCGCGTCTTGCATGTGTCATGCATGTGTCATGTGTTGCATGTGTTTTTAAGATGCCGTGTCAAGTTGGGGGCTGTTCACACAGAATGCGTCTTTGCGTCTAAAAATATGTAGAGAGACGCATTGACAGGACTGTTCAGTAATGGTTTTTAAAAAATTGCAGAGCAGAATGCCTCCTCCGCAAACACTTGCCATGCCAACTTGCTTGTGTAAACAAAAGCTTACAATGTTTGCCCCGCCTCCGGGGTCTTCTGATTAGTCCACTCTTTTGGAACTGACAATGAGCAAGGCTGCATGTAAAAGTTGAAATTCTTTTAACTTGACATGGCATCTTATAAACACAGCCCTTATGTGCAAGACACGAGACGCGAGCGCAACGGTCATCCACATCCGTCTAGTGTGTGTTTACATAGAAAAACAATAGAAAAGTGGCACATTGGAATGCAAAAACGTGTTTTGCGTGAACAGCCCTTTTAAAGAATTTCAACTTTTACATGCAGCGCCATTCGTCAGTGTCAGTTCCAAAACAGTGGAGCAATCAGAAGACCCCGGAGGCGGGGAAAGCGTTGTGAGCTTTTGATTACAGCAGCTAGTTGGTATGGCAACTGTTTTATTTGTCCCTGTCCCAAATGGCACACTTCATGTGCACTTAGGGTCTTGCGGACTTACAATGGCTGCCGCATGCGCATGTCCGTTAAGACCGCGAGGCCGTAGGGTGTCCCATTCGTCATTTTAGCTTGCCCTTTGCCACTATGCGGCCTCAATGCGCACTTCTGCTGAGCCCGCACTGAGGCGAGCTCTGCGGCAGACTTCTACCCTGTCAAAGCGGCATTACATCACGAAAGTGTGGACTCAGAGGCAGACCATGAGGGTTTAGGGTGCGATTTGGGACAGGGCCTTTGACGGCATGGCGGAAAAAGCACACATCTCAAAAGCGCATCTCGAGACCCTCGCGTTCTGTGCTGCAATTTTTTTCAACAAAAAAATACATTTTAAAAACTCTATTCACTTTTAATTGCAAACGTTTGACATTACTGTGTGTGTTGCTAATCTAATAGACAAAAATCCTCTAATAAACATGCATAGCATGCACAAATATTGAGCAAAATAGTATTACAATTTAATAATACAAATAGTACAACATTTTTATTTTAAAATAACTTTTCAAATTGTATAGATCATAATATGTGTGACATTAAAAAACTTAAAAAAAATTTTTTTCTCAAATTCTTCAGTTATTAAACATGCCGTTTTCGTGGCCTCAGATGTTTTGACCACATGGAATAACAGTACTTTCAAAAACTGATTTGTGACAGTGGACAACCAAAACTGATTAAAATGGTGATCGAATTCAGAAACTAAGATATCTCCTGTCCTGTATAAATATATGTATATTTTAGGCTGAAATTCTCACAATTCTCACTATTAACTAGCATGCATATTTCTAGCATTTTGGCTGTTTATTAGTACTCATAAAGCACATATTAATGCCTTATTCTAAATTATCATATTCTAGATCCCTTTAATCTGACCACATACCTAAACTTAACAACTATCTTACTAACTATTAATTAAAAATTTTAAACAATTTTACGGAGGAAAAAGTCATAGTTAATAGTTTGTTATTAGTTAGAACTGGTCCCCAAACGAAAGTGTGAAAAAAAATAAAAAAATAAAATAACAACCTATTAAAGGTGGGGTAAGCGATTTCTGGTAGCCAATGTTGACATGTGAAATTACCAAAACAAACACGCCCCTACCCAAAAAGTGTCCCGCCCCTATTTTGATAGCTCCGCCCCACACATACGTACACAAACCAGGCAACGATTAGTTCTGTGAAACAAAGCAAACCAATGGGTACACGTGTCTAAATAGGGGTTGCACCGACTTGTTGACTTCAATGCTCTGCCATGACGTTTTAAGCTTGACGTTGATTAGTCGCTGGTCCTATAGAGGGTGCAGCAGGATAAGAAATCTTTGAAGGACTTCCACATTTACGCTCCGTTTCCAAACAGTTCAAATGACAAATAAATGCATACTCTGAAAGCGCTCCACAAGACATGTGTGATTATATTACTGAATGCTCGAAACTGAACGGGACAATGCATGTTTTAAACCACTTATTGTACAGGTAAATTAATCGCCATTCTAATCTAATGCGATGCTGCACTGTAACGCACACACATAGGCTACAGACAGTAGCGTACATCACGTGCACAGAGTCATTCAGTGTTATAGGAGCAACAGCCATGTGGGCAGCGCTCTGTCATATGCCATTGCTGTGCACAAGCTGTTTATCACAGCTCCAGACTTATTTGTTTATTAATGACGTCATCAACGACTAGCTCGACTCGACTTTCATCACATAAAAGTCGACTTCAAAAAAAATCAGAGAAGTCGTTCAAATCCCTAGCCTACACCCGGAAAGGGCGTGGCCGGCTGCGACAAAATACTATAGAAATCATTATAATCAGTGATGCTGTCTACACCATAGATACATACATACATATCTATGGTCTACACTGGATGCGGCATGACACGACAATACCCGACAGAAAACTGCTGCTGCGTTCTATTCTTGACGTTTTGACACAAATTTCAAATGATTTTCATTGGTCGCTTTGTCGCATCCAGTGTACTAGAAAGACTTTAGCTGTTGCGGCGCAGACACGGTGTTACTCACCTATCGAGAAAAAACAAAGCAACCTCGGCGTCCGATCGCAGGCCTTACGCTCCTTGAGTTCTCTCCAGCACTGGAAAGCTGATCCGATATTTACACGGGTCCTAATTCTTGCCTTATTGCCTTAAGCCTTCTTTTGTTCCGCAGACATTTTCCTCTTTTGTTTATCCGTCATCTCTATCTTTCTGTCGCTCGGCTCGGATAATGCACTGAACGCTCTCTCCTCCACATAATCAGTAGACATGCACCTTACTGCTGATTGGCTACAAGTTTGTTTTGCTGTCGGCCGAAATCAGTTTCTAAAGCGTTTTTTTGAAACTTCGCTTACCCACTTTAAGAAAAATCTAACATCTAGCTACTGGGGTGCCTCAGGCTCAGTTCTTGGACCACTTCTCTTATCTGTCTACATGGCATCACTAGTTACTGTCATTCAGAAACATGGCTTTTCAAATCACTGCTATGCTGATGACACTCAACTCTACCTCTCATTCCATCCTGATGATCCGACGATAGCTGCTCGCATCTCAGCTGGTCTAACAGACATTTCTTGCTAGATGAATAACCATCACCTTCAACACAACCTTGCCAAGACAGAGCTGCTTATGGTTCCATCAAACCCATCGTTTCATAACAATTCACCATCCAGTTAGGCACATCAACCATAACTCCTTAAAAAACAGCCAGAAACCTTGTGATGATGATTGATTGAAAGTTGTGATGTATGATTCAGCTGACTTTATCAGACCACATTATTCTCCATCTTATTTGACCCCTAACTGCTAGCACCTCTATTCAAATTTATTCTTAAAAAAAAGAACAAAAAAAAAATCTTGCCCCATTTAGACTTGCACTCTATTAATTTACCAACTGCTTACTACTTAAACAAAAACAACAACAACAAAAAACGAACACTAGCGTCTATATTCTTTTTGTATTCTATCTATTTTCTTTTTATTTATTATACAATTAACAAAAGCAAAAAAAGCCTTTAACACTATAGCTTGCTCTGTTCTTTTTCTATTCTATCTGTTTTCTTTTTATTTATTATATAATTAAAAAATCCCTTGCTATGTGTACTACGTTAAGCTAACTGAGACTTGTTATAGCACTTGCGCATCATTGCTCTTTTGTTGATTTTGATTGCTTCCATTGTCCTCATTTGTGGGTCGCTTTGGATAAAAGTGTCTGCAAAATGACTAAATGTAAGTTTATCTGCTATTTTACATGATTATTTCTGCTGACCTAGTCGCAAAGCATTGTGGCACTGGCTTCTTTGTGAAGGATACATGCAATGCTGCCTACACAATTTGGCCAAAACAAAGTATCTTAGAATGCAGTCTGGCAGCTCACTGGTTTTTGGAACAAAGCTGACTAAAATCCTCAGCTTTGTCATCAGCATGTAATGTTAGCAAATGCAGCAAGCAATATGGCACATGGAAATAATTTGTATATCCTTCAAACTAACAATCTAAAATTCTAACCATTTAAAATGTCTTACCAATTTAACTAGGAACTGTTTAAAAAAAAGTTGGCTAATTCCTCTGACTCTAAATTAGCTCATAGTACAGGATTACAATTTAAGAATGCAAAAATTAGAAACACATTTGCACAAACAATACAGCAGTTTCAGGAATTTAGGTTGGCGCAAGGAAACTGAAGACTCTTTCACCCCCTCATAAAGGAAACCAGACTGCAGACGAGTCTCTGGAGCATGTGGCAAAATGCATTCCAGCGAAGGAGAACCACTCTTTTGAAGAGCAGTATTTTTCACTGATGCTGGAATGGGATGCGGGAGTAGAAACAATCTCAAATTGTTTAAGCCGATGAGGGATCAGGAAAAGGTGTATCCAGTGGTCTTGGACAACAGGTTTCATTCTCTCTTTCCCCTAGTGTGGGCTTCAACTCTCCAGCATTTGTCCTCAGAAAGAGGTTATTGAACAAAGATTTTCTAGAGGAACAAAATGTTCTTTGTTGTGAACCTTTGAGAGTTACAGTTTTATCATTTGATTGTCATGCACAAGCCAACCACTGACATAATTTTCTCAGTGTTTAGCAGTTCTGGCCTAAGCAAGCTTTTACTATTACACTATTACTCATATATAAGATTAAACCGATAGTTCACCCAAAAATTTAAATTCCTTCATCATTTGCTCACCCTCCACTTCTTCCAAACCTGTATGAATTTCTTTCAGCTGTTGGACACAAAAGAAGATATTTCGAAGAATGTTGGTTACCAAACAGTTGACGGTAGCCACAGACTTCCTTAGTATATAAAAATACTATGGAAGTCAAAGGCTACCATAAAATGTTTGGTTACAAAACAAATCAAGTTATTAACGGCAGGCTACTTCGTGTAATGCAATTACATTGTCTGTATGCAAACGATGCTGGTTAATGATTATAGTTTGTCAATAGTTCATTAAGAACCAGAATCCTTCTTGTGTCGAGCATTTTCTCTGCAAATAAGTATGCATCCATGTGCTGCTTTCATGGGTTTATAGAGGATTTTTGTTTGCGAAGCACATTTAAGAGGCTGCATCATTCAAAATTCATACTGTTTGACACACAGAGATATGTGTGTGTGTGTGTGTGTGTGTGTGGTTAGTCACGTTTGGCCTATATATGTGGGTCTCTTTATAGTACACTGTCGGTTTGATGAAGTATGCAAAAAGAACAATCCTTCATCAGAGACTTTTCAACCATTTGACAATCAGCTCTACATGATCTGCCAGATGTATGTATGTGCACACATGTTGTCATGTTTTTTAAAAACTGAGAGGTCAGATATGTATAGGCTATAGGACTATCTAAAAATAGGTAAGAGGTAGTGATCATAGCCCAATTTTGCAGTCTTATCTCACATGTACATACTGTTGGACTTTTACAGTAACTTGAAAAAAAAAACTACTGAACCTAACCTTACTCAGCATTTTCTTGTGTAACACTGTAAGTGCATATACTGTAAAACTGTAAAAAGTTTTTTGTTTAAATTAAATTCTCACTAATAACTAGTTGCTTATTAGCATGCATTTTACTAGAATGTTGGCTGTCAATTAGTTATAAAGCACATATTAATGCCTTATAACATTACCATATTTTAGCTCACTTAATCTAAACTTATCAACTACCTTACTACCTATTACTTACTGATATTAATAAGCAGAAAATTGGGAGTTTATTGAAGGAAAAGTCGTAGTTAATAGTGAAAATTGGACCTTAAAATAAAGTGACCATTAGGGTGGATACATCGAAAAAATGATAACTTAAAAATGTGCTTCATGTGGTAACATCTAAATTAACTAAATGCATTCAAATCAAAAACGTTATGTAACATTACTGAATCGACCTAAATATATTAATTAGATTACACCAGCACAACTGAAGTGTAAGATCACCATTTATTCACATTTGTCAAACTCTCATTCTGCATGCATTGAAAACAAAAGGATTATGTCTTTTAATTATAGAGAGTTCATAGTGACCACCAAAATGACAGAGAAATGACAAAGAAAGAAAGACATTATCATAAAACTAGTTTGTGTTAGTCAGTAGTCAACATTTGAAATGGATCAAAAAAGTTCATCAAAGTTGTCCTAAGACAAGAACGCATTTTAGTTTTAGGACAACTTTGATGAAAGGTTTTGATCCACTTCAAATTTTGACTACTGTATATCCCAAGCCCTCTGAAGCCACACAGTAGCTTTGTGTCAGGATGCAAATATACTGTAAGATGCCACTGATAATCTTCCCTCCAGTGAACTGAACTGAAGAAGAGGATCAGTGAATGGATTGTCATTCACAAATCGAAACTCAAAATGAGTTCAACATATTGACTGAAACTATTCATTTGCAGCGATTCTTGAGTTAACAGCTCACTGGAGGTCTGGCCCTGCTTGCAACAAACCCTTAAGCTAAGAAAACCCATATTAATCATTATAAACAAACTATTATTACAGGTCTTCTTAAAGGGTTAGTTCACCCAAAAAACGAAAATTAGGCTGCGTTTTACTCACCCCCGAGGCATCCTAGGTGTATATGACTTTCTTCTTTCAGACGAATCCAGTCGGAGTTATATAAAAAATTGTCTTTGATCTTTCAAGCTGTATCATTGCAGTCAGCGGGTGTTGCATTGCTTCAGTCCAAAAGCAGTTAAATAAAAATTGCCCATCCATAAAAAAAGTGTCTCACACGGCTCCGGGGAGTGAACAAAGGCCTTCTGTAGCGAATTGTAAAAAACAAAAAAGATCCATATTCACAACGTATACCATATTGGCCGAATATAAGACGACCCTGATTATAAGACCACCCCCCTTTTTCCAGATGTACCTTTAGGAAAAAGGCTTTTTAAAAAACAAATATTGTTTTTTGTCAGTAAAACACATTTTGTCTTCAATTATTGTCATATTACATATTTTTCCTATTTTAATTTTTGTATTGAAAGTATGGTAAAAACTAGTAAAATGTACCAACAATCACATTAAAAAAATATACACTTTTTGATTTACCATAAAAAATTAAAAAAAACAGGTAGCCCATCTGATTAGGACATTTAGGCTATCCATCTAGTAGTAGCCTACCAATATCTTATAACAGTAGAAGTTAAATCTTACTGTAATCTTACTGTAGTCTTCAAATCTGGGTACTTACGTTTTAAAATCACAAAGAGAGTTTGGTCCATCAGGCTAACGTGACAGTCACGACTAATGCAGCTGTAAGTTTTTTTTATTCTTTTGTTTTTACTCGCGATCTTAACAACACGCATTACATTACGTATTTCAAGGCACACTCGTTTTATGCGTATTTGGTGTCACCTATTGTTGTGGGTGTATTATTGAAATGTCAAAGTCTAGACCCTGAATATAAAACAACCATGTTTTTTCAGATGTATTTCCAAGAAAAAAAAAAACATCATCTTATATTCGGGTCAATACGGTAATAACTTTATAATAGCTTGCGCCAACAGTTGTACACAGAAGCAGCTCCGAGCGGATGATGTATGAGGTCAGTGTTGCGCATGCGCCGTTGAGTCTCATGAAAACCAACGTTTGTTTTCAGGATCAAAGGAAGCAAAGTTTCCTAACTTCAGCAAAGGTAAACCAGTCTCCTCTTGGCTTATATCAAAAATACATTTTTCTTTACAAATCCTCATTTTATACTACTAATTCTTGACCGTTATTTTGTTTTGATCTCTCCGCTGCGTTTTTCCGCATGCGTCACTTCTGAACGGCGCATGCACAAAGCCGACCTCATACGTAATTCTCCCGGAGCTGCTTCCATGTACAACTGTTTGCACAAGCTACATTAAAGTGATTATTAATTTGTTTTGAATATGGATATTTTCTTACAAAAACGCATTGATTCGCTACAGAAGGCCTTTTGTTCACCCCCCGGAAGACGTGGGAGACACCTTTTGTTATGGAGGCTTTTATTTACGTTCTTTGGACGGAAGCCAATGCAACACCCGCGAGTGGGCAAAATTAAAACAGCTTGAAAGATCAAAGAACATTTTTAATATAACTCCGACTGGATTCGTCTGAAAGAAGAAAGACATATACAGTACACCTAGGATGCCTCGGGGGGGGTGTAAAACGCAGCCTAATTTTCATTTTTGGGTGAACTAACCCTTTAACTTGGGGGTTGCCTTAACTGGCTGCTGCTCTTCATGTTGGAATATAGCATATGGCTAGACTACTTTAATGGTGCTTTTTTTCTATTGCAGCATTGAACTGAGTAGGTGTGTCCACAGTGAAATCTCCACATCAAATATGTTCTTATTGGCTGTGCATATTGGCACATCTTACAGCAGTTTCATATTCAGTCTGGACAGACAAATGACCTGATGCTGGAATGTGTCTGGTTCTGATCTAGAGTGAATGAGTTCAACAAGCCCAAACTAGCATCTCTGTGTATAATTCCCTGTGGACGCGTGACAAACCGGTTTGCGATCATTTGTAAAGTGTAGCCGGTTAAATGGGTCACAGCTCATATTCCTGACAGCTGCTCTAGTATGAGTAAGCGTGAGTCAGTGCACAGCCGCAATTGAGGGCTTCACCTGTGTTATGTCAGCAGCGACACTCCCCCACTGACCCTTCATTCATCACTTCATTACTGACAACAGTATGCTGTGGGTGGAAATCACTAATTACTAGGTTTGCTGTGCTGAGCTGTTTATTCCAGAGCTATACAAAAAAGGTGTCATAATACCTCTCTCATATCATTTGAGAAATGAAAGATACTATTTTTGTATATAACTTTATGTGCTCTGCTTACTGTTTAATCATCGTTAGTCATAAATCATTGGCTTTCAAAAATGCATTTATGTTGTTGACATCTGAAGCAGAATGGGGAATTACAAACTAAGATTCCTTGATTTCTTAATAAATTTCCCCTTATTTCACAACCTCTTCCAGGTAGCTAAATGATTTCACATTTCTAAATGATTTCACATTTCTTTCCAAGCGTTTTTTATTAAATCAGGATTTAGGTTCACGAACACTCTTCCTTAAAATGGCATGTAAAGTTCACACTAGTGTACCCTGTAATAAATCACATATACATTATAATAATACATGGCATTTCTCTTTCAAAACGTTTTGATTTGTGTAATGTGCCACCTTATATGTTATTGAAGCACACCATTATTCTTTTTTATGCTATAACCCAGGCGTTTCCAAACATGCAGCCGAACTGCAAGTTAATATTTAAATAATTTCAAAACATATTTGCATGTTCTGCGTGGTTGTCTGTTGCCCGTTAAGGGTTGCGTAACATGCAAGTAAACAAATGAAATATATCATCTTTTTTGCTAAGTGTTTCATTTGGATTATTTATCCATATATAAATATAATATTAATCCATATTATAAGTAAATAATTGTTTTATTTTCAACATATTTATATAAAATATTTATATATATATTATATTTTGTCTTATATTGCAATTGAACTGTGATATGTTATTTTATGTCTAATATTGATATTGCTGAGACATCCAAACACAAAGAATGAAGAACACTCTACTGCTAATGGAAATAGATACTTTTAAGGGTATAGTTCACTCTTTACAAGTTCATTTACACTACAAGTTGCAATACAATAATTTTTTTGTATACAGTTATTCATATTGAAGCCCTTAAGATATTAACATGTCAAATAGTTTTGGCAGAATATCGATGAAATCGACAAAAAATGTCAGAAATTTTGCAAGAGTGAAGCAAATGACTGTATTGATAGTATTAGATATATAGCTATTTTAGAATGATTTATTAATTGTGCAGCCCCGTTTGTTTTATTTTAATGTTATATATTCAATTTAATTAATTAGTTGCTTTTCAACAACACACAAACAGTTATCTCATAACCCACCATTTGGGAAATTCTGGTATAAACTATTAAAATGTAATGGTAATTAATGAGGGCTTGGACATTGTCTGATATTTTCACAGTTTATTTTGAGGTCCAATTCTCGCCATTAACAAACCATCAACTACGGCTTTTGCCTCGATAAACTCCTAATTGGCTGCTTAGTTAGTAAGGTAGTTGTTAAGTTTAGGTATTGGGTAGAATTAGAGATGTAGAATATGGTCATGCAGAATATGTGCTTTATAAGTACTAAGTACCTAATAATAGGCATGCTAATAAACAACTAAGTGAGAATTGGTTCCTATACTAAAGCATTACCAAAAAACGAAATCAAATAAATGTTAATGTAACAATAAGATTAGATTTGCTGTGTAAGTGTAACGTTAATTAGACGAGTTGTAAGTCACTGGGAGCCACACAGCAGCTGTTGTCCCAGAGCAACCATTTGTAACACATCTCAGAGATCATTGAAATGTGCCTCCGATTATCTTCATTTAAACTCCTCTTGACTGGCCCAGTTCTCTTCTTTTGCATCTCCACAGCCGGACTTAAACTAACAACAGCCTCTCCTATAGTTTATAATTAAACCCCAAAGTCCCAAAGAAATTCAGGCTAAAGGAATTGCGTTCACAAGGAATGAATAAAACACAAGTGTCAGAGGGACTGAAGAATGTCTTATGGCGCAATAAAGAGCTGCCAGGACGCCCACGTTTCAACCATAATAACGTGACAGAGTGATTTTGTCTTTGCATTCCCCTCTCATACAACAGAGTACACCCCCTTCCTCACATGCAGATGTGGTGTCTGGACTGACAGGGGCCAATATAAACAGGCCTGTTAGGTGTCCGGCGGCCCAGTTTGTCTCATTCATGGCTCTCTATCAGACAGCTGGAATCAAGCTCTAAACTAATTTCCTGTCTGAGTCATCGCAGGCCTCAGGGCGTTCAGAAAGAAGGTCTCACTGTCTCATCTTGATGCCCCGTGCCACATTGCACCTCAGATTTGCCTTGATAGACAAGGAGATTTTATATTTGATTGGATTCATTCCATAGAAGGAGATGAAATCCTGATGATAATCTGGATTTAATGGTGTCACTCCGAAATATTATCATCATTCAAAGCCACTGTATTTAACAGATTAAAATTTGAGCCACAGCAAAGTTAGATGGTATTCAGGCAGACAGAACTGAGGTTCCTCTGACTTTAGTCTTGTGTAGGCGTAGGCGTTTGACTATAGATTTATAATCTGGTCCTTATTGCAGGTTTTTCTGGGCAAGATGCACCTACTTAGACAGGAAAAGATTATCTGACATGTAAAGAAACCAACTACAGTTCATTATATATTTGCTGGATATCATGCTGGATTACGTAATCAGATTCCAAAAACTGTACCGTAATTATAATTACATTCTAAAATACTCGAAATCAGACTACAGTTACTTTGTATTTATTACTTGATTACAAATTTGGCTATTTCGAATTGCTGTTATTTGAAAACGATTGATTTTAATTTGACATTTTAAGAGGATTAGATCACCCAAAAATGAAAATTCAGTCAGTGATTACTCACCCTCGTGTCGTTCCAAGCCTGTAAGACCTTCGTTCATCTTTGGGACACAAATTAATATATTTTTTTTGATGAAATCCGAGAGCTCTCTGACCCTCCATAGACAGCAAGGGAACTACCTCACATGCATCGTGTTACTCTCGTGAATGGTGGCAGACTGACCCGGAAGAGAAGAAATCTTTGCATAAAGTTGTTATTTTGTTTTCTTCGCGCACAAAAAGTAGTCTCGTAACTTCATAAAATTATGGTTGAACCACTGATGTCATATGGACTGTTTAAACAATGTACTATTCAGTCTGTGCTGTGGTAGGAACTTCTATGAGGGTCAGAGAGCATCTCGGGATTTCATTGAAAATGCATTTAATTTTGTGTGTACGAAGATGATACGAAGGTCTTCTTAAGGGTGTGGAACGACATGGGTGTGAGTAATTAATGAACAGAATTTCTTTTTGGGCAAAACTATCTTTAATTATTAGGTTTCCATTAAACTCACAAACCCCCTGCAATTCCTTCACAAACCATTTGGGAAACCTTGATGTAATGTACCGCACTTCACATTAACAACAACAAATGTAATGTATTTTCTCTCTCTTTGTAGTTTTATATCAATATGGTACAAGATCGTCCTGTTTAAATCAATGTGATAAACAAGATAGGTCAGAAGTAATCTAAAAGTAGTCTGATTATACCTAAAATGTGTAATGTAATAGATTACATTACTAACTACAATTTTTGTCATGCAATTTGAAATCTGTGTTTTTATCTAATCAACTATGTCAAAGATGATTGACAATTAGCATACAGTTTGGATTGGCGGTATGATTCTGGGTTACACTTTATTTCGATAGTCCACTTTAGACATTCTACTAACTATAAGTAACTTTGTAACTACATGTCAACTAATTCTCATTAATTTGCATCTACATGTTGCTAACTATCAGAGTGATTACGGTAGGTTTAGGGTCGTAGAAATGTGACAAGAAAGTGGTAGAGATATTAAGCAGAAAGCCATCCTAAATACTTCTATAACGGCTAGTTGACAGTAATTGCAAAGTGACTACTGTTAAAGAAATTTTCTAAAGTGGACTATCGAAATAAAAGGTACTGTTTCTGGTCGGGAAGAACTCCCTGATCATCATGCAGCATGCAGGGTAAAAAGAACAGAACTAACATAAATGTATTGCAGATATCGTTAAAGTTCAATAATTGTATGTACACATTTTAGAATTAGTCTGATTCAAAGGAGATTTAGAAGGCTGAATCCTCACTGACGAGAGGAGGAGTTGGGGATGGAGGAGGGTAATTAGCTATTGAGCAATGCGAAAACTGCTGATAATACTGAGGGTCCTTATATATGAATGCTTAGATAGGTCTCGTATTCCTATAGGTAGATGGGGATCAGCTGAGAGTCAGCTGATGCGAGCTTGACTAATGTGACCTGTCAGAACTAACGCTGCGATTGATATCTGGCATACATTTTAATACAAAATGGAATAAACTGATAGATATTTTGATTTCTGACACCTAATACAAACTGCAGTCTGATACTTTATTAACATGACTTTAATTCCTTGTCAACTTTACAGCATTAAATAGGAAAATAGTGTGTCAATAATGCAAAATGACATTAGTAAACACTCAATTTTCAGTTATTTTGTGACCTTGTGACCTGATATGGTTTTAATTTTCCAGTCAGGAAAGTCTTTATGTGCATCAGAAGGAACGTGAATGGAAAGGCCCATTTTAAAGTGACTTTACATCATTTGTATTTCTTCTAAAAGATTTACTTGACACAATGTTGAGGGAAAAGTTGTCAGCTAGTCTATCTCATTTCCAGCAGTTTCACAGTGAAGAGTCTGTTAATCTAATGGCACACTTGCATATTTATCGTTCTCATGCAAATCATGGTAGATGCTAGTAGGATGCAGATATGGAAGCTCACGGAGCCGATGCTGATTCTTTATGCACCTGTTCTGAGCTTAAACTTTACTCACATTATTAACCCAGAGGACTAAACCAGCATGAGAAATCAGATGCAGGCAAACCACTAATTATATGAGAAACAGCACAGAGCCTCAGCCAAAAATACTAATCTAATTTGTGAACGGGAGCATGACACAGGATGAGCTAAAAATAGGGGCATCAGGATATTTTCTCATCTGCTAAAGGAAAAGGAAGCTTTCTTTTTTAAATCATTTTCCAAATGGACTCCAGTGGCAATGAATAAGGCATTGTGAGGGTGCGAGGTTTCTTCTGGAGCGAGGTTTTATTGAGTTACGTGTGGAGTGGGTGAATTCAATCAACTTGGAGCTTTTGTTTGTGTTTCATTTTTAAATATTTGAAGCACCTTAAGGAGATACACGCTGCGCGGTGCCATCTGTTTCTGTGGAGTATACTATGAAAAAAAACTTCATGGAATATTAATCCAGAACAGAGATGCAGATTGTAAAATCAGCTTCTCGGCAGGAATGGGTCAATTGCTTGTAGTTAGGGTTTAGTGATTTAAACAAACTCCTAACCCTAAGTACTTCAGCCGTCCCGCACCATTTGTGCTGCAGACATGAATGGTATTCCATTTTGTGTGGCTTGTTGTGTTATTACTTTTCAAAATAGTCAGATTTATGGTTATTGCCATGTGGATCATTAAATAAAATCCCTTAGATTTAGACTGAAGAAGAGACTTGAGCCATATCAAGAGAACAGGTTATTGCAGAGACTTTTGAATTTGGTGATTAATATCCATATATGTTATAATGCCCTTTATAACAACTATGCTATGAAAAACTCAGGACATCAACCCCCCGCAACCACACACAACACCTGTTTTGCACAGGTAAACAACATCTAGTTTTGCATTAAAAATGTAAGAAATAATAACATATCAAACTAATGTATAATTTCTCAATGCAATATAAGATCTATATCCTCTTTGCTGAAACTTTTCCTTCTGAACAACAACAAAAAAGAGTCACGATAACATGTTTTCTTTGTGTCAGATGGCTTTCCCAGACTAATGATCTGTGCAGATTCACATATGGCAATAACAGAGGCTGGAGGATCATCACCAGAATGAGCAAAACTCCAGATCTTTTCATCAGATTTAGCAGATTTAGTTGTTAAGGCTTTTGGGCTTCATTGCTCGTTCTAGCCCCATAAGGGAATGGCCCATGAGCAAGACACTAACACAAGCTAAATGCTAAATCAACATACTTCTTATGCACCTGTCCTCACGCAAAGCACTATTCTTCGCCACAGTTGTAACTCAGCGTAACTGTAATTGTTCAAAATGTAATAGTAAACACTATCAAATATCCCCCTTTCCCCATCTTGCTCAAAAACACAGATATAATACTTACATAAAAAAATTTCAACATTGTTACTCTCCCCATTAAGTCTCATGCAAAGCATGCCGGAAATTACAGTTTCAGTTATGTCATCATACCTGAATCATTTTCAAGTAAACATTTTAGAGAATTACATTCACTGGAAGCAAAGAAATAAAGTTTAGAAGAGAAACGCAATTTTGTTGTGTAGATCACAAATAACAGGATGGAGTAAATCAGACAAACACTTCATTTTTAAGGACCAAGACTCTTAATTAACAGTGAATATGTGTTCTCTATTCTAAAGTGTTACCATTATAATCCATATGTTTTCTTTAGACACAAGCCAAAATGTTACTTAAAGGGGTCATATGATGCAATTTCAATTGGGCTGTCGGTGGTTTACAACTTAATTTCACTATAAACAAAAGCTAAATTAGCTATAATATAGTAGATTTTTCAGTAATACTTTATTTTAGGGTCTCTTAACTAGTTGCTTATTAGCATGCATATTACTAGAATATTAGCCATTTATTAGAACAAATTAAGCACATATGAATGCCTTATTCTACAACCCTAATCCTATACCTAAACTTAACCACTACCTTACTAACTATTAATAAGCAGCAAATTAGGAATTTATTGAGGGAAAAGTCGTAGTTAATAGTGAATAAGTGTTCCCTATTCTAAAGTGTTACGAATTTTCATTAAGGGAAAAACTAACAACATTTTGTTTGTCAATATTTAGTTTGCTGGAAATAAAGATGACTTTGAAAAACCTTAAGGCCACTTTATTTTAAGGTCCAAGTCTCGCATTAACAAACCCTTAACTACAATTTTTTTTCCTCAATGAACTCCTAATTTGCTGTTTATTAATAGTTATTAAGGTTGTTGTCAAGTTTAGGTATTGGGTAGGATTAGGGATGCAGAATATGGTCATGCATATGTGCGTATAGTACTAATACAGGACAATATGTTAATAATAGGCATGCTATTAAGCAGCTAGTTAATATAGTGAGAATTGGTCGCTATACTAAAGTGTTACCAAAAACTGCATTTAAAGAAAATTGTATCTTATTTTATTTATTTATTTTTATAGAGACCTTTATTTGCTTTTAGACAAACTGAACATAGATTTTCAATTAGACCAAAAAATGCATTTTAAATAAATGACATGGCAATTGCACAGTTATTTTGCTTGTCTGTTTGTTTGTAGTGAGTTCATGGTGCAGTCCTGGAAAAAAACTTAACTTGCCCTTGTTGTGTGGCTATGAATAAAGTTTGTGACTCATTATTGAAACCAGCTCAGATTCAGGTGCCACTCCCAATTGAGTGTAAACCATTATGTCAAGTTATATTGATGATATCAATTGTGTCAGTATGAGTAAAACAAAATAATGAGGTTGCATCACAATTAACAATAACATAACATAATTTCAGCTACAGTGACTACATACAATAACAGAAAACATTCTCAAATTTTGCTTCCCCCTTCAAAACTTGACCATGCTATAGTTGTCAGCGTGTTTTTTAACATTTTGCTATGTGTCTGCTAGGGTGTTGTGGGAGGTTGCCAGAGTGTATTGCTGTACTATTACGACTGTAGTGTCTGCTGAACGTTGTTAGCATGTGCGATTGCTGGGATTATTCTAGGTGGTTGTTTGGCTGTTATACAGTGTTAGGACATTACTCAAGGGTGCGAAAAATGTATACTTCGTTAAACAGCAGTAAATCTAAATACAAAGCAGATTGCCTTAAAACTTAATAACCATGTACTGTCTCCATTTACTGTTCCATGCAACATTTTAACAAACTCAACTCACGCTTCCTGATGAAATTTGACCTTGGTGAATATATGGTGAGTTTTACCAATAATAAGCTGAACACTCATGATAACTGAATGCGCCAGAGACTGATGTGGTTTCAGAGCAGAGGTGGCTGAACCGGTTTTACCTGAACAGTTGGTCTGTATAAGTATGCAAACTATGCGTATAGTGTGTTTTGAGAGCAGCGTCTGTGGAATAAATGCAGACACATCGTGCCTGTATCTGAGTACTTCAGTTTCCCCGGGGAAATCATTCTTCTGACAGTTTCCAGTGTGGTCTGCTTTGAGGAATGGCTACTATGCCGCATAAAGAACAACAGATATGGGCAGAGAGTGATGGTACGTACCGCATATATTGTGAGATTTAATATGGAAGACGTTGTGCTGTGTACTTACGTAGACACAGAACTATGTTTTTTTTTTGTGGAAATGTGAGGTGTAAGTGCATGATAAGGCAGCTCTGTGTTTGTGTGGTTGCTATCGTTATGTGCAGTAAGTCGTCTAATCTGCACTGCAGATGGGCAGAGACATCCTCTCTATTGTCCCGAGGCAGTCCTGGACAATATCAGGATGTCTATCCAAGACTTTCCTTCATAGATGTTCCGTCTCCACAAAGGAGGTAGAGCTCGTGATCTGAACGTTTCTCTTTTAAGCTGAAGTGTCTTTTTCGTATCCCAGCAGAAGCAACTATAAGTAACCCATTGGTAGCTTGATTCTCTAAAACTAGTAAACGCTAGCTATGTTTCCATCCAAAGATTCAAATTAAACTTGTGCGCAAAACTGGAATATCGTATGAAACATATGCGAATAAAGCGTCGTTTCCATCCAACGAGTCAAAGAGAACAAAATCATCACGGTAACACTTTATTTCGATAGTCCACTTTAGACATTCTATTAACAGTAAGTAACTTTGCAACTACATGTCAACTAGTAGAGTATTAGTAGACTGTCTGCTTAATATCTTCTAACACTTTCTTTGTCACGTATTATACAACCATAAAAACTACATTAAGTCTACTCTGAGAGTTAGCAGACATGTAGTTGCAAATTAATGAGAATTAGTTGACATGTAGTTGACATGTAGTTACAAAGTTACTTAGTTAGTAGAATATCTAAAGTGGACTTTCGAAATAAAGTGTAACCAATCATCACTTCCTGATAAACTAGCACTAAATAGCTATCTCTAAGAAAACTAGGAGAAGCCACTGAATATAATAATATTCATATATGATAAGTTGCTTGGGCCTCAGAGCGAGCAGATGAAACACAACTAATGTGGTCATTGCTTTCGCAGTCGTGTAAGACAATTATACAGAAATACTTTGACGACAGCGCAACTTTGGGCAGCGCAACTCAAAGTCACATGTCTTTTTCGATGCGCATGGAGGAATTTATTCGGTAAATGTGTTTCCATCGTAGTTTATGCGCATTTTTTCTTATCGGATAAAAAGTTGTTCCTACTCAAATGTGCGCTTAAGTTTTTTATGCGCATTTTAAGAATTTATGCGCATGTTAGCGTTTCCATCCAGCGTTTTTTTTAATGCGATATTCCAAAATGTGCATAAAAATAGGTGGATGGAAACATAGCTACTGTGATGTGAATGTTGGGTGGAACTAAATGTGGTGGCTGTAGAAAGTGTTTTTGTGCTTGGATTTGAGGAGAGCACAGCATTACGCAAGCTTTAAGCAGCCTTAGCAGTCACAAGACAGCTAATATCTGAGTGTGGATGCGATGGGGATGTTCTTGAGCGAGGTTTAGATTAATCTGTGGACTGGTGGATTGGTTCACCTTTTGATCCCTTGTTGGAGGCGAGGGAATGAAATGGATGATGGGAATGAGGTTTATTCATATGTAGATCTGTCCTGTATCCATACACTGCTGATGCTGTGTATGAAGGAACCAACTCACATTTATCTAGTCAATATAACAGAAAAGGTGTAGATCATATGAGTGGTGTTTGCCAATCCAACAGTGTCCACCATAATGCTAGAGTGTTGTGGAAGCCATTTTCCAGAAAAAAAAATTCCAAATAAAAAAATTTAAAAGATGGTTGGACAAGACTTTTTAATCTCACAATTCTGAAATTTTTCTTTATATTTTTCTTTCTCGAGAGGAAGTCAACTGCAATTCTGAAAAAAAAAAATGTCAAGATGTAAACTCGCAATTGCGAGGTTTGTAGAGATGCCTAAAAATTATGTGTGGTTATATATGAATAATAACAATTATTATTATGATTATTAAAATATTCGGTATATATTCAATAAGAAATATTACCGTGATACTAATACTAATATACTGTAAAATATAAAAAAATCATATAATATTAACAAGTATTTATTTTATTTTACAAGCCACTAACACATCACAGTACCCAAATAAAATGTACCTGTATAGCACTTTTCACAATAATCATAAAGTTAATATTTATAATATCTAAATGCTTTATAGTTGCATTTAGCAGATTAGATCTGTACTGATTATACTGAATGTATGTGGATCAAAAATGTATGTGGATTTAAATAGCTCTGCTATAATATACTTTACATTTTGCAGCAATATAAACAATCACAAACCTGAGATTGGCTATGTATATACTTTTTGTGAGTGTGCTGTATGCAGATCAGGTTGGTTGTACCATATATCCAACTTTTAATAGCTGGGCAATAATATAGCCAAGCAGTTGCCTTGACACTAAATCTCTTCACTTTCAAACATTAAACCATCAGGCTTTTATTTATAAAATTACAGGGAATCGTTATAGTTTCTCCTTTGCTGGCAACAGGTTTATAAACATTTCTTATTACAAATTTGGTGAAATGGGTGTGGCACATTGCATTTTCAATTGTACTTTATAAGCGACCCAAACTCAAAGGAGGTGGAGCAGCATTTACTGCAAACTGAACCACTCTGAGACACTGTTCACCATATCGGCATATTGAATTTATTTCAATATGACAAATAATTTCAATATGCCGAAAAAAAATTTGCATGAAACTCTGTCTGCACTCTTTGTGCTACCGATGTGAGTAGCGAGAGAGTCTGAGACACTGTTCCCCATATCGGCATATTGAATTTATTTCAATTTATTTGGTTGAAAATCACATAGAAAATTATTTGAGGTTCCACTCACATCGGTAGCACAAAGAGTGCAGACAGAGTTTCATGCAAATTTTTAATAATTAGGGTTAGGAGTTAGGAGCTTGAACTGACATATAATAGTATATTTAAATTCACACACTTGACACGCCAACGTCACAATAAAGAAAGCACATTTTTTGGCACTCAAGTTTCCTTTTCCCCTTGTTGGGTTAACTTAAAGGTCATGTTTAATGCATTAGAGCCACAGTGATATCAAATTACCCTGTACCACAAGAAGCTTGTGTGTGCGCACGCTCACTAACACACAGTGGGGGTTTGTCACCGAGTCCAATAGGCCAACAATCGAAGACATTTGCCTCTTTTATTCCAGCATGGGAATTCTCTCAGATTATGTAGGATTTCTGTGTTGTAGACATATAGGTTTGCCTGTGGGGGATCACTCAATAAATGCTGCTTTATGCACGCTGTCAAAGAGAACCCAGAAACCATTGTATGCAGTCAGGACGTGGTTAGTGTCATCATTTTTGTCTTTATGGAAAACATTCATTGTTTCCATGAACCCTTGTTTTCCGAGTTCGCCGTAGTCACCCCACTATAGACGTTGCAGGCCATCAGAAAGCTTTGAACTAATGTTCAGTATCTTTTCATGCTTTTTGGCCTAGAAAGGGTTTAAGCAATTGACAACTGAATGTGAAGTGAAAACGGGAGATGAAATTCAAAGCAGCTTAGTGGAGTGATGCAGATGGGATTTCTCTTCCCAAGCAATGGATACAGGAAGCTGGTGAGCACTACAATCTGCTCCAGCAGAAATACTGAAGTGACCTACTTCCTCTGGCTGCTGAATGAATCTCAACCATCTTCACGCAGAATCTGAGGAGCCTGATGGTGGACTCAAACACTGCTGGTGTTCGCGTTCACACATTTTCTGCTTTTATACTTTTCATCCAAATGATGTTCTTTAGATTTAACCAATATGTCATCGTGTCATATTCATTCATTTTAGTCTGTTGCCAGACTGGAATGGCATATAATTGCAGTTGACAATAATAGTGAACATGAAAATCAGACATATAAAAGAGTATCCTAAAGCTTCTTTTTCATGTATTAGAGACAACACAGAACAACCACTTTAAGACCTCTGTCAATGGAAACCGCTGCAGTGGGCTAAAAGAATCAAAGAATCAAATCAAAACCTCTTTCAAAGAAAGTCTGTTCACTTGGCAGCCATATTCACAATTTCTCCAGACAGCTATTTTGGGCATCCAAGACCAAATACTATCTGCTTGAATGGGGAAATCCTGATAAATTAAATAAATATATGATAAATTATTACATATTTCAAATAAGCAACAAAATCTGACATGAACTGCCCCATAAACATTTGCTATGCTCAAATAACAATACAAAAGCTTATATGTTAAGCTGAATGCACATGTGCAGTCCCAAGTGTCTCAGGACACTGACTGTTTTTATGGCAGCCACAACTTCTAACAGCAGCTGCAGTGACTTTACCAACTTTTCTGTGTAGAATGTGAGAATTATTCCACCATATTGCGTTGTGTTTTTCTCCTATTCATGAGTAATGTGAATTTTTGTATATCGAAAGGATTTGAAAGAATGCAGAAGCTGTTAGATTCTGGGAATTGGGGAATTTGACTTCCTTCATGAAGCTTTAGAGCAGGTCCTGCTGAAAAAAAAACGGAAACCATCACAGAAATTCAAATGATTTCCACTACAAATATCAAAAGCAATCAACTATTAACCATTAAAACCATTAAAAAATGGTTTCCTGTAGTGTGTTTTGGGCCATATTCCATTAGGATTTAGTGGTTTTAACAAGCCACCAACAGAAGGCAACCAATTACCAGTAGAGACCAACAAGCACCATTACAGTTTCCATTAAAACCAATACAAATCCCATTATAACCAGTAAAACCATTACAAATTCTGTGATGGTTTCTATTGTTTGATCCCTTTTCTGCCCAGTTTAGATCCAAACATGATCAAACTCACCTGTAACTTTCTAGTAATCCTCCTGAAGACATTGATTAGCTGGTTTATTTTTTGTTTTTCCCCCCCAGGGGGGTGTGTTGATTAGAGCTAAAAGTGCAGGAAAGTGAAAAAAACTTTTTCTATGCGGTTGGGCGTTTTTTTCGGGGGGTCCAAACACAACCGCAGCACCAGGTCACGGAAAAAAACCGAACATTTTTGAAAACGTCTGTAGTGTTATTGTGTAGACAGCGAAACCGGAGTTTTTGGCGTGTGACGTCGGAGCCTGCGCTGTTATCTCCACCTACTGGAGACTTTTTCAGGCTTCTGATTGGCCAACATGGCTTTACGGTTGAGATTATATTGCCACCTGTTGGTTTGGCATGCTCTTGACAGTGCTTCATAGCATGCGTTTGCGTTTTCAAAAACGGAAGAAGGAAAAACTCCGTTTACAAAAATACTCATGTACGTGTGGACATGGCCTCAGATTGTTCATACGACCCTGGCTCCTTTTATGGCTATACTCATCAGATGTCTGAGAAGAATATTTATGGAGGATCTCTCATTTTATGGCAAAGAATGTCCCAGTAATTCACATAGAGCCTGGAGATAGTATGACTGGAGTTTGAATGCTGAGGGAAACATCTGACCCACATTATTGCTGATTTGAATATGGTATGCTCTTCAACATTAAAACAGCCAGTGCTCATATAAACACACGTTTACAGGTGTCCTACGCTTGTGTTTTGTTACAGTCCCTGAAGATCTGTCCTTAGAGGAGAGAGACGAGCTGTCCAATATACGACGCAGGAAAAAGGAACTGCTGGATGATATTGAGGTGAGAACGTAGTCAAAAGAAAGAGAATTTGATAATAATAATAGTTAATTTTATATTAGATCAAATAATTATTAAATTAATTGTATTATCCATTGCTTTTCGTAATTCCTCTATAGTGAGCTGCCATTGCGTTCTGAACATAACCTTTATTTTTCTTCATTGAATGCAACATAAAAAGCACCTTGTTTGGTCCTCTCTGGTTAAATAGCTTTAGAACATTGTAAAATGCATTTGGCAGACAGTTTCATCCAAAGAAACTTACATTGTATTCAAGTTCCACATTTTTTCGTGGGAATCAAACCCATGACCTTGGCACGGTTGGTGCAGTATTGGGTACGGAGTGTCGTATAGGTTACTGTTGATGTGCGCCTCTGTTTACAGCGCTGAAGTTTGAGATCGATGAAGTGATGAACGGAAAATCGAGCAGCTCACGTGTGTGGGCGAGAGGTGAGTTATGAGAGCTTGAAATGTTTCCTTTTCATTACAGTCCAACTGAAGCTCATTCATATTTGCACCTGTCTCTCTTTTGTCTGAGGGTCCTCACTGATCTGTCCTCTTCTAAACATTCATTAAGCGCTCTGTTCACAGTGTGTCATCTGGTTGAAAGGTCATCACTGCTCACACACCTGAGAGGACATGTGTGCTTGTGTGTGCTTATGTGTGTTATTGTGCTTACGGGAATATAGATTGACTCAGTGTGATTGAATGGATGTTGAATATATAGCAGCTGATTTTAAGTGCAGATTGTTTAATTAATGAATATGTCGCAATGTAACGCAGCTTTGCAAAAAGGCTGTTATTGAAGAATGCAGCGGTTAAATCTATATTTGACACATAATCAAACCCACAACACATAAGTAGACCCATATGACTATTTTCACATTTTCTGCACCGTTTTTTTCTGGGAAAATCAGCTGAATTCTGTGGACTTTAAGCATGCAAAACTGTGCTAAACAAAGCTAAAAGCACTGCACTCTTATTGGTAGCTAAATATTTTGAACTGTAAGCATTTCATAAACAAAGATGTAAGTGTGAGGGATATGGTGAACTTTGTGAATGAAGGTCATTTTTTGTGCACAGATGGTGTTTACATAGACTTCTTAAAGGCACAGCAGTAAAACAAACTAACCGTTGTTTCATTGTAACAGTCAGAGTTGAAAAATGTCATTAAATAAAGCAATAAGCCCCAAGAAGCAGTGAATTTATAACAGCTAAGGGGCGTTGTTAGGAACGACGCGAAGCAGAAACGGTTGTGGTTGCAACAAAGCGTTTGCCGAGCAACACACAGAAGTAAACAAAAGTGTATGTTTGTAGTGAAATTTACAACAGCTTCGAACGCGGCTCAACCAATCAGAATCAAGGACCGGAACTCTCCATTTTATAATGATATTTAAGATTATTATAAGTGGACCTCACTGGGAAATTAAAATCAGAGGAAAATATAACAAGTCAAATCAACAACTATTTGTGTCAATAAGCACAGGACTGTTCGTTTTAAAAGTGTGGTTATTGTTTTGAACTCGGTTTACTCCATACGTCGTATCTGCAGGCAAATCATACAAGAGGTTCTTTGTCTGCCTTCATTCTTATTAAGGGGTTTTTGTTAAGGCATATTTACTTCCATTTGCAGCAAAACAACACAGAGAAACAAACAGATTGCAATGGGAAGGAAGAAATTCAACATGGACCCCAAAAAAGTAAGTTTCATTTTTATTGTCTGTTCTACAATGACCCAGATATTTGAAAATCTTCACAGATGTCAACTATTTTAATATGTTTTTAAAGCCTTTAACCTTTAAATTATAGTAGTTGTACTGAGCGATCAACCTTGTGACATTTTCCCTGACGTACTGTATTACATTTGGACGTTTTCCACATCATTTCCCTGACATTTATAGAGTTTATCCTAAAATCCTTTTTAAATCAAATTCCTTGTAGGGGATCCAGTTTCTGCTGGAGAACGACCTCCTCCAACAGACCCCTGAAGACATCGCTCAGTTCCTCTATAAAGGCGAAGGCTTGAACAAAACTGTTATCGGGGATTACTTGGGGGAACGGTAACCCTTTACTTCATTCCTGTGGTTTTTTACCCTTGTTTATTCAGTGCATGTCAGTTACGCTGTGAGAGATATGTGCCTGATTCATCACAAAAATCCTCCGGAAATTGATTGTCTGGGTTTAGTGAGGAAAACAGCAGCAGTGAAACGCAACATGTGTGCCTCTGAGGGAAACGGACCACCTCTTGGAATGTGCCTTGTCAAAACAACAGGATTTCTTGAAGCATAGCTGTAGATACAAACAGACGAAGCAGCCCACAAATGCTGCTGAACATCTTGAAGGATCTTAAAAATCGACTCTTTGCAGAAAGTAACCATTTCTCCTGTGTGTGGTTGTTTTTCTCGTAGGGATGAATTCAACATCAAAGTGCTCCAGGCTTTCGTAGAGCTCCATGAATTTGCCGACCTCAACCTCGTTCAGGCTCTGAGGTGTGAAAAGCTTCTCATTCTTCCCCAAAAACTGTATGCATGCCACATTTCTAGACACGTCGAAATATAGAGGACTTTTGGCTTAGAATTATCCCAGTAATACAATAATGAACTGGTTTCTACTCCAAAATCATTACACTCTTAAAAATAAAGGTGCTTCACGATGCCATAGAGAAGAACCTTTTTTTGTTAAAGAACCTTAACATCTAACAAAAATCTTTGTGGCGAAAATAAGGTTCTTCAGATTATAAAAAGGGAAGAAAGAGATGGTTCTTTAAACGGAATGTTTCTTGGGGAAACCAAAATGGTTATTCTATGGGCATCGATGGAAGAACCTTTAAGAACCTTCTTAAGAGTGAAGATCAGGACTATTAAGGTACATTTTTATTAAAAATGTAGGTCACACTTTTTTTTAAGGTCCAATTCTCGCCATTAACGAAACATTTACTATGCCTTTGCCTCAAACTCCTAATGTGCTGCTTATTAATAGTTAGTAAGGTAGTTGTTAAGTTGAGGTATTGGGTAGGATTAGGGATGTAGATATGGTCATGCAGAATATGTGCTTTAAAATACTAGTAAACAGCCAATATGCTAATAATATGCATGCTAATAAACAACTAGTGAATTGGTCCCTTACTAAAGGGTTACCATCAAATTTTACTACGGTTATAATTTTTTTTTTTGCATTGTGGCATTTTCATGACAATTAAAAACAAATGTAATGCCAAAATATTGATTACTGTAATATAAAAGAAATTGTGAATAAATGATAGTAAAGTATGTATATATAATGGTACTATTTATGCTTCTACCATTTTGATTTGGAATAAAACAAATAACACTATGATTAAAAATACGGTAAAACAATTGTTTGATTTTGTGTAAATGTGACCTGGACTTGTTTAGATTCACTCACGACTGATTTTATGATGGATTTGCTCTCTCCACACAGGCAGTTTCTCTGGAGTTTCAGACTTCCTGGTGAGGCCCAGAAGATTGACAGAATGATGGAAGCGTTTGCGTCCCGGTACTGCCAGTGCAACCCGGGAGTCTTTCAGTCCACAGGTCAGACATGTGCGAAACGGCCAGTGTCCATACTAATACAAACCTTCCTTCTGTCCTGACTCTATTTCATAGAGAGATGTTTTTCAAAAAAACATCAGGCCCAAAACATGCTCAGTCAAATTTGCATGTTTTTCCTTAGATTTATCTGATAAATCTCAATTCTGCAGAAAAGAACATTCCAGTTGTCTGATCACAGCTGATAGATTATGAATGTTATACTGAAATGAATGGTTGGTTTGATGGCGATGGTGTTATGTCTGTTAGTCAACGCCCTGCCATCTGCCGGACAGGCTGAATTTAATGCTGGATCTGAATACTGGCAGAACAGACACTTGTTTAATGTCACTTGTTAGAGTTAAGAGCTCATGTCACAATGTGTTTAGAGAGTAAACAGTGACTGTGGTGTACTGAAGCTGTACGAGGACAGCTCAGTCTGGCAGTGAAATCCCACTCACATTCTCACCGCACTAGTGACTCACACCCACGCTTATGTCAGGTTTTGGCTCTAAAGTAATACTAATAAAAATTTTTTTTTGGTCGCCTTAAATGTCCGAATATTAGGGGGAAATAAGGTTGGAACACTTTAGTATAGGGACCAATTCTTACTATTAATTAGTTGCTTATTAGCATGCTTAATAACATCATATTGGCTGCTTATTAGTAATTATAAAGCACATATTAATGCATGACCATATTTTAGATCCCTTAATCCAAACCCATATCTAAACTGAACAACTACCTTACTAACCTTAAGCAGCAATGAGGAGGTTTGAGGCAAAAAAGTTAAAATAAAGCGGGTAAAGATTCAAAACTGGGCACTGGAACGAAGGAGCGAGGGGGAGACGGAGGAGTGATGCAAAATCAAAAGTAGATAAACACAAAGCGGAACACAGAACACGAAGTACATTACCGCGGAAAGGAAATTAATAAACACAGCTGGAACAATAGACTAAATAGGGACAGGCAACAGGAAAACAAATATGGGACATAATAATCAAACTGGGGGATGTGGGGGGGAAACACAACAGAGACATGGAACAGAAGTCTGACAGCGGACGAAGATTTTATTTCTGCTAATTTTTTCAATGACAAGCATTTAAATTTAAAATAACCGTTTCCATTTTAAAGGGTCTATTAGGCGTTTCACTCTGCAATTTTAGTCAGTGTGTAGTGTTTATGTTTGGGCATAAAAAAGATCTAGTAAGTTACAAATCTCAAAGTCCACTCCGAAGGGAGATATTTAGTTTTTTTTTTTAAAAATCCCTTTTCAAGAACTACAAAGAATGGCTACTTTGGACTACAGCGTTGTTTTCCAGGATTTGTGATGTCACAAAGCGGCCCATTAGAATATCATTAAAATAATTCCCGTCTACGGAAATGCGAATGGTTGGGGGGTTTTTTTTTTTTTTGGGGGGGTTGAATGCTTGGTTGAGTGCATCAGACTGTCACGGTGTTGCTGTGCCAGAGAACAGGCAGGACGACGAGGATGGAGGATACAAGAAACCTTTAATAACTTAACAAGAGGGTAGGAGCACACACACAGGGTAACATTAACAATAACTGACAAACACGAATACAAGAGACAGGAACAGATATAGGGCAGATAACGAGGGGCAGACAGGTGAGCACAATGAGGTGATAACTACTAACGAGAACAGGAACAACCAAATAAGGACACAGAGGTAGAAACCACAATCAACAGTCCACAGGAGTGTGACACAAGACAAGACGACGATACGAAGAAGAAGGGTGGTAAGCAGGTTGAACCTAGGATCTAAAACGTGAGTTAGCCAAAAACCTAAAAATAAATAAACTAAAACAATAACGTTACCAAGCCGAAATGTCTGCAATATGTGACCATGGAACACACACCAGTCTTAAGTGTTCAATTTTTCAAAATTTGAGATGATACAGCATGAAAACTGAATAAATAAGCTTTCATGAGTATGGTTGTTAGGATTAGGACACTATTTGGCCGGATAAACTATTGAAAATCGGAATCTGAGGGGGCATGCAAAAAAAAATCTAAAATATTGAGGAAATCGCCTTTTAAAATTACCAAATGAGTCCTTCCCTATGTACGAAGGGATATTACTAATCAAAAATAAGTTGGCTATATGTACGGTAGGACATTTTACAAAAATATCTTCAGGGAACATGATTTTTGGTTGCAATAAAAGAAAAATCTATAATTTTGACCCATACAATGTATATTTGGCTATTGTTACAAATATACCCCAGCAACTTAACACACAAAAAACTGGTTTTGGGTGCTCAGGGTCACATGCGTGCAAAGGTCCTGCTCGATCCTCTTGTTCAATATTCTTGGGGTCTGAATCCGGCTCAAATTGATTTGGTAATATTGACGCCATCCTTAACTAAACTGGAGCAGACGGAAATTGCTGCTTTGGCAAGGGGCGTGGCAGTACTGAAACACAGTCTAAGCTGTTCGCCAATCACAACGCACTGGGGACAGCTAACCAATCACAACACATTTCGAACCACCAAGAATGAGGAGCAGTATAGTACACCCCAAAAACAAAATTAGACTTTGTAAAAGAGCAGATAGGGGACCCCTTTAATATAATATGAATATTAATATTCCTGTCATGGCAAGCTGAATTTCAGCAACTTACTCCAGTCTTCAGTGTCGCAAGATCCTTCATGAATCATTGTAATATGCTGATTTGTTGCTCAATTATTATTAACATTACATATTATTATCAATGTTGAAAAACAGTTGTTCTGCTTAATATTTTGTGGAAACGTATGGAGGCAGTTAAATTTAAAAAGAAAGAAAAGAAAGAAAGAAAGAAGTGGAGGGAGGCAATGGACATAGATATTTTATTGGTTTTTTTTACAGAGGTCAGATATTTTAGGACAAATAATGTGCGGTGATTGTAGTATTATAGTATATTAGTCAGGGTAGGTATTGGAGTTTTTGTATATGTTTTTTGTCTTTCAGACACATGTTATGTTCTGTCCTTTGCCATCATTATGTTAAACACAAGTCTTCACAATCCCAATGTCCGGGACAAACCCGCCGTAGAGCGTTTCATCTCCATGAACAGAGGCATTAATGACGGAGGAGACCTGCCAGAGGAGTTGCTCCGGGTAACAGCCACTCACTGGATCTCTGATTGCCAATGCTGAAATTATAGATTAAGCCATTAATGATGAATGATATAACACAACATAACAGATAAACTAGCTGAAGTAAGAATTTCTTCTCTCTGCTGGAAAAGCCCAGTTCGGGGGCCAAGCACTAACTGCAAGAACTTGACTTCCTCTCCTCTTTCTTCTTCAGAATCTTCTTCCTCTCTCACTTTCCATAGGAAAGTTTTAGGATAGTTTTAAATATATGTGTTCATCTGCGTACATTAAAAGCACTAATGTCCCTTCTCTATCATAGAACCTGTACGAGAGCATCAAGAGCGAGCCCTTCAAAATCCCTGAAGATGATGGCAACGACCTCACACACACGTTCTTCAACCCGGACCGAGAGGGCTGGCTGCTCAAGTTAGGTCAGAACCAGACTCTTACAGCTCCTTTGGCTGATATTTTCTGCTGAGTTGTGGTTTTACACCACATAGATCTGTTGGAGGTCTGTTGGAGCCTGTAGGTGGTGTCAGGGAAAGCTGTGAACACAGTGCTGCTCATTACCATCCTAATGGGTTTTTCACATCACTGCGAGGGATTCCTTCAGCAGTAGTACGCCGTCTCATAGGGACAGAGCGCCTGACACATAGAGTTGCAGCCACTCATGAAAAGTGTGCAGTTTAGTAGAGAAACATTTTGTGGGAAGACAAGAATAGGATGAAAGCAGAAGTATCAAGCAGAATGCAATGTACTTTCTGCTGTTACTATTGCATTAACTTTTTAAACATCAGCTCTCACAGACAGGATTGTGGTACTTTAAAGTGCCCCCATTATGGGTAATGAAAGGTTCATATTTTGGTTTTGGGAGTCCCCAACAACAGGTTGGCATGCATGCAAGGTCAAAAAACACTTTCATTGTCTATAATATGCATTTATTTTTACCTTACTTGTTCAAGGACTCCCAAACGCTTCGCTCAACGATTAATTTTTCCAAAACCCTCCATTGCATGACGCTAATCTGCGTGATTGGTCCTATTTTCAGTTCATCATGAGCCTGTAAAGCCTGATAAAGCAGCGTTTGTAAGCGAAGTGCTGCTTTGTGTACAGCGTTACCAGGGAAACCGCTATTTTTACCGCTCCAAAAGTGGCACCTAGTGGCAAAGAATGAATTTGCATTTTCATTCAGACCAAGCGAAAAGACCAACAAGTGGGCGGGCAATATGCTAATGTATTATGTTGACGTCAACATGAAACGGCTTAGGATTAATTAAAAAAAACGACTCGTTTCAATGATTCAGAATCGACTCTTTCTTTTGAGAGACAATAACTGTATACACGGTGCACTTTCAGATTTAAAACTTGCAGGATGTTTTCATTCACTTAGAACTGTGTTACACACTGCATGAAAGATAATTTTAAAAAATCCATAAGGTGAAGACAATAATGAAGAAAAAAAAGATGTGTAACATCCAATTGAAACTTTAAGCAAGCGGCAACCTGTTTTACTTTGTAATCTGATGTAAAATGGATTTGGCAAACTCTAATCTGATTGGATAACATTACACATCTTTTTTTTAGTTCGCCTGGGTACAAAGTTATGTTTATAAGTGGTACAATGAGAGATTCTGAGGAAAAAAATTATTACTGTATTTAGTTTTTTTTTGTCAGGTTACTACATTTACATGTCGTCATTATGCAGATGCTTTTATCCAAAGCGACTTATTAATGAGGACAATAAAAGCAGTCAAAATAACAAAAGAGCAACAAAATATAAGTGCAAATGACAAGTCTCGGTTAGCCTTAACGCAGTACATGTAGCAAGGATATATAGTCTCTATATATATATATATATTATAGATATATATATATCATAATAATATATTATTACACCCACACATATACACACACACACACAAAAGAAAAACAAGTAGATAGAATAGAAAAAATAGAAAGCTAGTGTTTTTTTATAAAAAAAAAGAAGATAAATATAGATAAAGTAGAATTAAATAGAAGACTTATTACTCCTAATTACTAGTAGCAAGCGTTAAAAGATCTGAAAAGATTTTAGAGCTTTGATAAATATTGTTTGAGTGTGATTTTGCAATTAGTAGAAAGTAAACTGGGTCACACTTTAGTTAGGGATTCTCACCATTAACATACTCTAATTAACTATAACTTTTTCCTTAATAAACTCTTAAAAAACTGCTTATTAATAGTTAGGAAGGTAGTTGTTAACTTTTGGATAAAGGGATCTAAAATATGGCCGTGCTTTATAACTACTAATAAACAGTCAATATGCTAGTAATGTGCAACTTGTTAATAGTAAGAATTGGTCCCTAGTGTTATTTCAAAATCATTTCAGTTGAACTCACCTCTAAATGGCACGTGAAAACAAAACTATGACTTGTTATTTAGATTTTTTTTATAGTGTGCAGCTGTTGAATAAGCTCCAGTGTGGACCAGACTTTATGCTGATAGTTCAATGTCTGGCTATACAAGATTAGAGTTGTTGTATGGAGCCGGGTCTGGATGCACAAATGAATCCCTGTAGCAGGGGATTGTTGTAGCAGGGGATTGTCCATACAGGTGTTTTGTAGTTGCTGTGTTTCATTTGTATGTGCCTCTTTTATTTGTCTGTCAAGCATCAAATGGCACTTGTTTGTGTGTTTCTGTTGTCCCGTCTCCCATCTCCTAACATATGTGTATCATTTCTGTCCTAAATGTGTATTTGTATGTTGTGGTGGTGCTTTGTTTCTCATGTATTGATGTTGAACATTCCTTCTTGTTTTCCTTACACACTTTGCCCTTTGACCCTTGCCCTCATTTTCTGTCCCGTGACTGGCTGTCTCTACAGGAGGTACGTAACCAGGACAGATCTATCCCATCATTCCCTCATCTCAACCTCTTTTCATCTCCTGTAACCTTAATTTATCCTTTCCTGACTGTCATTCAAGGCCTTCCTACTTCCTGTCTGTAGGGATGTGTATATTGTTAGGTTGCTCTACTCTGGCTGGCTGCTGCTGCTGCTGGGGTCAAAGGTCAGTTTAGTGCATATGGTCTGATTTAGCATCACACCTCAGCTGTATTGTTTGGCTCGGGACACACAAATTCCTTGTTTACTATGTAATGTCCCAGGAGTCCTGTATACATTGTAATAATGAAGGTACACATTATACCCACACAATCTTTATGTGTCCCCCTCAGCAGTAAGCGGTGGGGAGCTTTTTCCACTCAAATAATAATTCTATATAAGTCAATGATGTTGAGAAATAATCAAATAATGTGACCATCAGTTCAGTATCTATATCAATTTCCTGTTAATTATATCATCAGTAATTATTTCTCTGTTATCACAGGGAAGTTGTCACAAAGTCTTTAAAACTAATACGTTTTTGATGAGATTCTTCTTAAATATCAAGTTGGAGCAAGTTTCATGAGTGTGAAATGTTATGAATTTATAAATTTTATTATTGGCCAAAATTATGGAACATTTATTCATTTAGCAGACATTTTTATCCAAAGCGACTCCCAGATGAAGAACATCACAAACATTTTTTTTTTTGTCTCAACAGATTCTCAACAGATTTTTTAATACAATAATTTCTATAATAAATAGGAGTGTATAGGAGGAGTAATAAAGAGGAATTATAGTAAGGTTTTATTTTTTGTATGTTACCAGTTGCATTTGTTTATGTTTCATGATTTGTTTTAATTCATAACTTTCCTAACATTTGAAAAGGCTAGGCTATTTGATGACACGTTCCATTTCTTTACCCCATATAATGTGACAACATGCTATTGGGGCATGTTGTCACAAAAGGGTGAAGTGTATTAAGTAAACTGTATCTTATACACTGTGTTCCAAATTATTACAATTGACATTATGACAATTCAGTAGGATTTCAGTGAAATAAAAATTCTGATTCAATTTTTCATAGAAAGTGTTTGTTTTATTTCTCGTCTATTTTTTTACAATCTCAGACAGGTTTGTTAAATAATTTGCCAGGTCTTCTTAGGTAAATGGAAAACTTACTTGGAAGAGGTTGCTCCACATTATTAAGCAAGTCACAGTTCTAATGCAATATGGTGAGAAAGCAAGATCTTTCTAAAGATGAAAAGCATTGAACAGTGCAACAACTTGCAAAAAGCATGAAAACAACTAATATTTTGTGAAAACTGAATAGAGATTATCGAACTGTCAATAGATTTGTGAGTGATTCAGAGCACAGAAGAACTCGATCACATAAAAGCTTAAGGAAAGTTTCTGTCAAACAAATTATTTGTATTAAAAAGCTATAAAGAAGCCACTATTGAGCGGCAAACAGGTATTTTAAGCTGTCTGGCAGAAGCTGCATTTCAGCCACCTGAAAGCGAAACATTTACAGTGGGTGTAGAAATACATGAAGAATCATTTTTATATAGTTTTATTCACTGATGAATACAATGGATGGTGCAGATGGATGGAGTTCTGGATGGTTGGTGAATGATAGTTTGGAAGATGCATGTATGTATATAAATCCCCATAAATAAACAATCATTATTGTTGGACACGTATTGTTCAAAGCATTGTCCAAATGAAGGTACCCTGATCTTTGCCCTGTAGGCCAGGAACTAACAGAAGCCTGCATGTGTTAATAGAGTCATCGACATTGTGTCGTTGTTCCTTTATCCATTCAGCTCCTTCACTGAGAGCCACATGCCATGAAACATCACTACGACCCTCATTTCCCATCTGTGAGTGGCCTTCATTGCCATGAGCTGCACTGGTGCTTTGAATGACTCTCAAGCTGCCATCTTTTGTGACTGAGGTGGCATAATACAGATGGACATCAGAGACAGTGAAAGTACGATGTGGGAATAGAATTGCAAATAGGGAACTGCAGCTAATCTCTCTCTCTATGCAGTATGTTTCCATGCGGATGTGCGTTCAGCATCCGTGGGTTGGAGATGTTGGAGTCAGGAGAGGGGGTAGATAAGCCCGCGGCAGCGTTGTGCTGGATACACCATGTTATAGCAGCCAAAAACAGAAGAGAAGAGTGCCGCTTGCTTTATAAAACAGTAGCGGAATGATATGACTGTAGATGAGTCGGAGGCTTTAATGTATATGAGAACATGCAGGGTGTGGGGGTGCGCGAGAGAGATGCTTTGCATGTCTATATCTACTGTATGTTTCTTTTTCCACAGCATGATAGTGGCGTTTCTACATTTGCCATGAGACTCTGTGTCTAATTCAATCATAAAAGGCAGTCTAGAACACTCTTGTAAGGTCTGTCTTTTTTGTAAAAGACTGTTGCGTGACTGTTTCTGAAGAATAAACCAAATAAGGGTAGCGCTGTGATCCAAGCTCTCTTTGACATCTGTCTCAAATAACTTCTCTCATCGTCGTAGCATTGCTTCCAGACATTTCTGTTTTCGCTTGCTATGGTCAGGAGTTGTGCACTGGGCTCTGTGCTCGGCACAAATGCAGAGCAGTCACATATTTAAGCTGTATATTGTTTTCTGAAAGGTTCAGGAATCTCCACTTCGGTCCTTGAAGATATTGTTAAAGGCACCACAAAGGATTCAAATAAAATTGCAAAAATACTAAAGCCTTTTTATATCCAAATAATCAGATTGGAATTTGATAAAATTTAGCAAGTGTGAACGGAGCGAAAATAATCACATCAAATCAGATTTTTCCAAATCTGTTTCAAGCTACATTCATATGTGGTTTGGAATTCTATTCAAATCGCATTTTTGGAAATTCGCTTCAGTCTTACCGCTCAGATCGGATTTTACGTAGCTTTTTCACATTCTCACGTGACGCAAAAGGTAAGCACATCAGACATGCTTTTTTTTGCCCTTTATTATGATAGGACACATCAGACGTTGTTTGTAGAAACATCGCAGAAACAAGGTTGCATTGTTGCGGAGTGCAATTCAAGCAGAAATTGACAACTGACAAAATACTGCTGGTCTCTTTGAGTTTTGAGAACGGTAGAGACAGCAGTATGGAATAAATCTGCACATTCCGGCTTCCTACCTTTATGCCACTTCCACATTAGATGTAATATAAATAAAAGCGCGACGGCAAACGTATTGCCAATACAGGTGTTCAGTCAAATGAAAGAGCACAATGGGATACACAAATCGGATCTGAGCAGTTGCGATACACAGTGTGGACTGTCATTTAAATCAGATTCCAATCGTATACACAAATCAGATTTGGAGTTACAGTCTCAACAAGGCTTACTGTTTCCGAACAAGTTTCCATATTGTCTTGCCATCTTCCATTGTTCTAAGAAACATGTACAGGTGCATCTCAATAAATTAGAATGTCGTGGAAAAGTTAATTTATTTCAGTAATTCAAAATTGTGAAAATCGTGTATTAAATAAATTCAAAGCACACAGACTGAAGTAGTTTAAGTCTTTGGCTCTTTTAATTGTGATGATTTTGGCTCAAAGAAGTGACTGTACTCCATTAGACAGATAGCAAACATTTAGAATAAAGTCCCAAGGCGTACTTTTCTTGGTTATTATCCTTTACTGTAAACTGAAAATATAGAAAATGCAATATGTAAATACATTACAAGAAAACATAATTGCAATTATCCTGTTTGATAACAGTCAACTGTTTGCTCTAATTTACAACCGTTCTCTTCAATAACTGTGTTTGTTTTAACATCAAAGAAAGTCAAATCACTTGTTACATTCAAACCTCCATAACAACTTGATTAAGATTGTAACTACTTACAGTCAAATGCTTTCCAGAGCTAAACTGTTAAAAGATGCATTTCTGAGCTGTGCTGCGTCATCATTCCTTCTCTTTCGTTTCTGAACATACCAACTTCCACGCTTCCGTACAATGAGATCGCGATTTCAAAATAAAAGTCCCGGAGGAAATAATTCACAATATATACAAATAAAATAGTAAATAATACACAAAAATACCAATTTCTAAGGGCAGCACACTCCCCGCATGGTATAATGACATTATGCCACTACTTCGACTTTTTTTTCTTGCTTTTTAAAGTCTTTCAGTATGGTTTTTAAGTCTTAGTAGAAAAGAGAATGACTATTTCCGAGATTGGTCTCATAAAGAATTTAGTGGTTCCTTGGTCAACAATTTTCAGTTCCACTTTACGAACTAATTTGTCTGCACTTGGAATGGTTTTTACGACAAGTCCAATAGGCCAGCTATTCCTTGATGCTTGACTTTCTTTCAAAAGCACGACATCACCAACTTTCACGTTTGTTTTTGCATCAGGCCACTTTTTGCGATTCTGCAGTGTCGACAAATATTCTCTTCGCCATCTTTTCCAAAAGGTATCAGCAAAACACTGCACTTGTTTCCACTGTTTTGTATGGAGATCAGTTGTGTCAAAATCTCCCTCAGGACCTGCAACTGTGTTCCGTTTCTGTGTCAACAACAATGCTGGAGTTAGTATTTCAGAAGCGTCTGGGTCTGTAGACACTGGTACTAAAGGCTTCGCATTTATGATTGCCATAACTTCAGCCATTAGAGTCACCAGAATCTCATGCGTGAGGCGTGTGGGTTTTTGAATCAGCATACCATCTAGAATTCGTCTAGCAACTCCAATGAGTCTCTCCCAGGATCCCCCCATGTGTGAAGCATGGGGTGGATTGAAGATCCACGTGCATCCTGTGTCTTTGAGGTAGGCATTTAATCCAGAGTCATTCACGTTGATTTTCAACTCTTTGCAGGCACCTACAAAGTTTGTACCTCTATCAGATCGAAGTAGTTTTGCTGGCCCACGGATAGAGAAAAATCGTCGCAATGCATTTATAAAACTTGATGTAGACATAGACTCAATCAGCTCAATATGCACTGCTCTCACAGACAAGCACACGAAAATCACTGCCCAGCGTTTTGAATCTGCGCTGCCACCTCTTGTACGACGTGTGACCACACTCCATGGGCCAAACACATCAAGGCCCACGTTAGTAAAGGGTGGTTCAGTCGACACTCTGTCTGCAGGCAAATTTGCCATCTTTTGAGTCTGCAATTTTCCTCTTAGCTTGCGGCAGATAACACAGTTGTGAATGATATTGGAAACGAGATGTTTGCTTCCTATTATCCAAAATCCAGCAGCTCTGATGGCTCCATCAGTAAAATGGCGTCCCTGGTGCGCTACTTGGCTGTGATAGTGTCTTACCAGGAGGGTGGCAATATGGTGTTTGCGTGGGATAATGAGAGGATGCTTTTCTCTTTGAGACAGGTCTGATGAAGATATACGACCTCCTACTCTCAGCAACCCGTCATCAATTACTGGATTTAGTTTTTTGAGGAGGCTTCGATTTGGAAGGACCACTCCATTTTCAAGGCACTCAAACTCTTCCATATATGTTTCATGCTGCACACAGCGTATGATTGTGTACTTGGCTTGTGTCAACTCACTTGCGCTACAGGATTTGTCACAGTGATGCCAACCTTTGCAATGCGTGTCATCTGTTTTACCACAGTAAGATCTTGCAATATGTATTAGTTGAGCTACCGACTTACAAAGGCTTTTCCAGCTAGAGAACCTCTCAAATCTGCGAGTACTTAACTGAGCTACAGAAATCTTTGTTGCAAGAACTGATATGTCAGGTCGAATTTCAGAATCAGGTTCCACCAATTCAAAGGTCTCTGTCAATTCTTGGGCATCTCCCTGGAGTAGAAATTGTGGTCCAGAAAACCAACATGTGTCCTGCAAATGCTGTGCTGATATAGCTTTGGTGGCAAGGTCTGCTGGGTTGTTGTTGGTATTCACATAATACCACTGGTCGGGATGTGTCGACTTCCTTATCCGAGCTACCCTATTTGCTACGTATACATAGAATCTCTTTCTGATGTTATGGATATATCCTAACACTATCCTGCTGTCTGTGAAGAAACTGACTGAATCTATTTCCTCATCAATCTCATCTCTGATCATTTCATACATTTCTACTGCTAGCACAGCTGCACATAATTCTAAGCGAGGAATTGTGTGAGCTGGACGAGGTGCTAATTTTGCTTTCCCCATAACAAACCCAACTTGGTATTGGTTATTACTGTCCACTATCCTAAGATAAGCTACTGCTCCTATCGCGACTGTGGAGGCATCTGAGAAGAAGCACAGTTCTTTCCTTTGTGTGGCAGACAGCGAAACAGGTACATACGGCCTCTTAATCTGCAATTGTTCCAGTGTTGTTAGGGAACATCTCCATTCATTCCAATCTGCTTGTCTTTCTATAGAAAGAGGTGCATCCCAGTCCCTTTGTTCAGAAGAAAGTTCTCTGAGTAGTACTTTCCCTCGCACTACAACCGGCGCTAGAAATCCAAGTGGGTCGTATAGACTATTCACTGTTGACAGAACACCCCTTTTCGTAAAGGGCTTCTCTTCTTGATTTACATGGAAGTTAAAGCTGTCAGTTTCCAGGTTCCAGGTGAGACCCAGACTGTGTTGGACAGGCAAACTATCAACTCCTAGGTCCAAGTCCTTCAATTCTTTGGCATGATCCTCTTTGGAAAATGCTTCCATAACAGTTTTGCTGTTGGATGCAATTTTGTGTAACCTGAGATTTGACTCTGCTAGCATTTTTTGTGTGTTTCTGAAGAGATCAATGGCTTCCTCAGAAGTGGAAACTGAAGTCAGTCCATCATCCACATAAAAATTTCTTACTACAAAGTGCTTCGCATCATTGCCATGATCATTTTCTCCCTGGAGAGCAGCACGTCGCATGCAGTAAACTGCCACAGCAGGTGAAGGACTATTGCCAAATACATGGACCTTCATCCTGTACTCTGTTACTTCTTTGTTTAGATCATTGTCCTCATACCACAAAAACCTTAAAAAATCTCTGTGGTCCTCATGCACTACAAAACAATAAAACATCTGCTGTACATCCGCAGTCACTGCAATGCTCTCCTTTCTGAACCTCATGAGAACACCAAGGAGTGTGTTGTTTAAATCAGGCCCACTGAGTAATGCCTTGTTAAGGGACATTCCTTCAAACTCTGCACTCGAATCGAACACAACCCTGATTTGATCAGGTTTTTGTGGGTGGTACACACCAAACATGGGAAGGTACCAGTGCTCTTCTTCATTATCTATGGGAGGGGCGTGCTCTGCATGGTCGTTGTCAAAAAGTTTTTGCATGAATTCAATGAACTGGTGTTTCATTTCTGTTTTTTTATTTAGAGTTCTTCGAAGTGATGTGAGACGTTTCATTGCATGATCTCTATTATTTGGCAATCGAGACCTCAGGGAACGAAAGGGTAACGGTGCGACCCAACTGTTTGCAGAATCCTGGAAGACGTCACTGTCCATGATTTCTAAGAAAGCTCTATCCTCCATAGACAGCCCAGGCTTGTCGTCATCTGGCGTTTTTTGGAATACTGCACAGCCTAAGTTATCAGTTTTCCTTACACCTGATTTCCCATCAAGATCTGGTAGCATGGTAGTGTGTTGCTTTGGCCTTCCGCAAACACATTCCTTTACTTGAATCTGTTTCGGGCACGGAGTGAAATATGATGGGCGACCATTACTGAGCACGTGGGTTCGATAAACGTTCACACTTGAAGGTCGATGCGCTGTTCCCAGGCATACTTCCCCAACAATTACCCATCCAAGATCTAGTTGCTGAGCATATGGTGCATCATTAGGTCCATTTATTTGCTCTCTAACTTTGTGCACCCTCAGAATGTCTCTTCCTAAAAGCAAGAGGACGGGAGCATCAGGATCAACAGCAGGGATCTTATTTGCAACTGACCTTAGGTGAGGATAATGGCGAGCCACCTCTGGAGAGGGGATCTCTGTTCTATCATCTGGCAGCATATCACACTCTATCAATGTTGGCAGTGAGAGTTTTGTAAGTCCATCTAGAGATTCTACCATAAAGTTGGTGGCTCTCCGTCCAGAAGTCTGATTCACCCCAGCACAGGTCTTAATAGTGTATGGCGTGAAATTGGCTTCAATCTCAAAAAGATTGAAAAACTCTGTCTTGGCTAAAGATCTGTTACTTTGTTCATCCAAGACAGCGTACACCCTAACTGCTTTCTCTCTCTTGCTCGCAGGATACACGGTCACCAGACAAATTTTGGAACATGATCTTCCGTGACCGGATTCGCCACATATCTCTGTGCATTTTGAAGTAACTGAGGTGGGTGAGGTCTCCGTCTGCTCCCCGCATTGCTCTTTCTCCTTGACAGGCTTTTCTGTAGTTAAGACTGCTGAATCTGGGTGCAAAGCTGCAATATGTCGTTCGCTGTTACATTCAGAGCATTTTATCAGTACATTGCAATTTTTTGCAATGTGTTTGTTCGAGTCACAACATCTGAAGCAGATATGATTTTCTTTTAGAAAAGATCTGCGTTCCTCTATTGATTTCTCTCTAAAGGCCTTACACTTTTTTAGAGGATGAGGCTTGCGGTGAATAGGACATTGCCGATCAGGACTTTCAATTCGTGTCTGAGACTGTTTAGACTGGAGGTCTAATTTCGAAGATGACACCTCTGTTCGATGTACAGTTACAGTGCTCTTTCCACTGGATTTGTGTTCTGTTCTGCTTGTTGTCGACAGATAACTAGAGGAGGAGAATGAAAAACTGGGGTCATTCCTTATTTTAGCTTGACTTCTCACAAACTGAGAGAAAAAGGCAAAGGGTGGGAAAGCTACTTGATAGTCTTCCTTATATTTGGACCCCTGACCTATCCATTTGTCTTGGAGATTTGTGGGTAATTTTTCCACTATTGGATTAACCCCACGTGGAGTGTCGAGATACGCAAGACCTGAAAGGTACCCATCAGCCTTTGCACACTCCAGTTCAAGAAGGATATCTCCTAACTCTCGCAATTTGTGGTTGTCCCTGTTTGACAGTTTTGGTATATTCTCAATTTTCTTTAGAAGTGCGTTTTCTATCACTTCAGGTGCTCCATAGCATTCCTCTAAGCGCTGCCAAGCCATACTGATTGCTGCTGTTGCATTAAGAACATACACAGATCTTATTCTTTTTACTTGTTCAGAGGAGTCTTTTCCTAGCCACTTTACCATCAAATCCAGCTCTTCTCTAGCTGTTAGATTCAGTTCTCTAGTCGAATTAACGAAAGAAGCTTTCCATGCCCAATAGTTCTCTGGGCAGTCATCAAATTTCAGAAGACCAGAACTAACCATTTCACGTCTGATCAGATATTTAGTTAGATCTGATGTAACTTGTGTCTCTGGTACATGTTGTGAAGAATGATGAAATGATGTTCGTTTCACATCTTTCTCATTTTCTTCTTTTTTCTTTACAGCAAAATTCTTTTGACTTGTGAAATACCGATTGTCTACCTCTACATTAGGCGGTGCCAGCAGGGTATAATCAACACCAGCCGCAACTGAAGGCAATGGTGACTTAACTTTGTTTTCTAACGGCTCATCATTAAATGGGAGTTCTGTGAATGATTCTCTTGAGTGCTGTTGTACATACTCACGGGTACGCTGAGCAACATTCATTGGTGATATGTCAGAAACTGCTTTTACATGAAACTTTCCACTTTCAAGCTCTTCATCTGCTTCTTCATACGCTGCTGCTTCGGCTGAAGCGACTGCTGCTGCACATTCAACCTTTAAGATGTGTAGACTTGCATCCAAATCTGCTTTTTGTTTCAGCATACTTGCTTCAAGTTCTGCTTTTTGTTTCATCATACTTGCTTCTTTCTCTGCATAGGCAATTTGAGCACGTGCAGCAACTGCTTTTGCTCTGGCTCTTATAGCTGCTGAGCTTGTGCTGGACCTTTTTGATGATGACCTGGAAGATCGAGATCGTGTTTCCATCTGCTGAAGAGGCTCTGTAGATTTCTTTATATGCTCCCCTTCCTCAGCTGGTTGATATTGTTGTTCCATTATGAGCTGCACTTTATCTTCAGGGGGAGGAACTGTCTTGGAAGACCGCAGTATCATGAGCTGTTCATGCAGTGATCTTGTTAAGCTTAGCCCGCTGTGATGATGACTTTTACTATTCTGCCCTCATAGAATGTGACTGTACTCCATTAGACAGATAGCAAACATTTAGAATAAAGTCCCAAGGCGTACTTTTCTTGGTTATTATCCTTTACTGTAAACTGAAAATATAGAAAATGCAATATGTAAATACATTACAAGAAAACATAATTGCAATTATCCTGTTTGATAACAGTCAACTGTTTGCTCTAATTTACAACCGTTCTCTTCAATAACTGTGTTTGTTTTAACATCAAAGAAAGTAAAATCACTTGTTACATTCAAACCTCCATAACAACTTGATTAAGATTGTAACTACTTACAGTCAAATGCTTTCCAGAGCTAAACTGTTAAAAGATGCATTTCTGAGCTGTGCTGCGTCATCATTCCTTCTCTTTCGTGTTGAAACATTACCAACTTCCACGCTTACGTTACAATGAGATCGCGATTTTCAAAATAAAAGCTCCGGAGGAAAAATTCAAATATATACAAATCAAATAGTAAAAATACACAAAACTACCAATTTCTAAGGGAGCACAGTGGTGATTTGGCTCACATTTAACAAAAATCACCAATTCACTATCTCACCAAATTAGAATATGGTGACATGCCAAAAACACCTGCAAAGGTTTCCTGAGACTTCAAAATGGTCTCCCAGTTTGGTTCACTAGGCTACACAATAATGGGAAAGACTGCTGATCTGACAGTTGTCAAGAAGACAATAATTGACACCCTTCACAATGAGGGTAAGCCACAAACATCCATTGCCAAAAAAGCTGGCTGTTCACAGATTGCTGTATCCAAGAATGTTAACAGATAGTTGAGTGGAAGGAAAAAGTGTGGAAGAAAAAGATGCACAAAAACCGAGAGAACCGCAGCCTTATGAGGATGGTCAAGCAAAATCAATTCAAGAATTTGAGCGAACTTCACAAGAAATGGACTGAGGCTGGGGTCAAGGCATCAAAAGCCACCAAACACAGACGTGTCAAGGAATTTGGCTAAAGTTGTCATATTCCTCTTTTTAAGCCACTCCTGAACCACAGACAACGTCAGATGCATCTTATCTGGGCTAAGGAGAAGAAGAACTGGACTGTTGCCTGGTGGTCCAAATTCCTCTTTTCAGATGAGAGTAAGTTTTGGATTTCATTTGGAAACCAAGATCCTAGAGTCTAGAGGAAGGGTGGAGAAGCTCATAGCCCAAGTTGCTTTGGGGTGCAATGTCATCTGCTGGTGTTGGTCCATTGGTGTTTTTTGAAAACCAACGTCACTGCACCCGTTTACCAAGAAATTGAGCACTTCATGCTTCCTTCTGCTAACAAGCTTTATGGAGATGCTGATTTCACTTTCCAGCAGGACTTGGCACCTGCCCAAACACTGCCAAAAGCACCAAAAGCTGGTTAAATAACCATGGTGTTGGTGTGCTTGACTGGCCAGCAAAACTCACCAGACCTGAACCCCATAGAAAAATTTATGGGGTATTGTCAAGAGGAAAAATGAGAAACAAGAGACCAAAAAATGAGATGAGCTGAAGGCCACTGTCAAAGAAATCTGGGCTTCCATACCACCTTAGCAGTGCCACAAACTGATCACCTCTATGCCATGCCGAATTGAGGCAGTAATAAAGCAAAAGGAGCCCCTACAAGTACCAAGTACATGTACAGTAAATGAACATAATTTCCAGAAAGCCAACAATTCTCTAAAAATGTTTTTTTATTGGTCTTTTGAAGTATTCTAATTTGTTGAGATTGGTGAATTGGTGGTTTTTTGTTAAATGTGCGCCAAAATCATCACAATTAAAAGAACCAAAGAACCTAAACTACTTCAGTCTGTGTGCACTGAACTTATTTAATACACGAGTTTCACAATTTGAGTTGAATACTGAAATAAATGAACTTTTCCACGACATTTCTAATTTATTGAGATGCACCTGTAGTCCTGCCCAAACTTACACCACTGCCATATCCAACCACTGCCTCAGGCCACATCTGTCTTTTGTCCTTCAATTGCATGTGCCCATGAAGTCCACTAGACCATAGTATTCTATGAATCTGAAGGGTGATCCAGAGTGCCTCTTCATGGCTTCAATGTGTTCTTTTGCAGAGCTTGCACTGGAGATGAATTGTCTATTTTGCATTATGTCACTCAAATGAAGAACACAAGGGCTGAGGCTGGTATTTAGGACAGTCCCAAACTCTTCAGAAATTCAACTAATTCATGGTTTATAAACTAATTAATGGTTTACAGTTTTCTGGAATGGGAGAACATATTAACATAGAAAAAGATAGATATCATACACTGTGAATATGCAGAACTAAACTTGGCCAGATAATTTGCAAATAAATGAGTGTTCCACCAGAAGATATTGTTGATGATATTCCAGAAATGAGAAACAGGAGCTGTATGTTATTGTTGCATTGGCGCTAGTCATTTACTGCTCAGAAATTGGGTCATTGGCCTTGATTTAGTTTCTGTTTGATGGTTCATAAGTTCTGTTTAATTTGCTTTGCAGGTGGGCGAGTAAAAACTTGGAAGAGGAGATGGTTTATTCTGACCGACAACTGCTTGTACTATTTTGAGTACACAACAGTAAGTAGTTTTTGTTATTTATGGGTTGTTAAGTACATTGTTTCTGGGGTGTACTGTACACCAGGGCTGTCAATCCTGTTCCTGGAGATCCACCTTCCAGCAAAGTTCAGTTCCAACCCTGATCAAACAAACCTGTCTGTAATTATCAAGTTCTCCTGAAGATCTTAATTAGCTGGTTCAGTTCTGTTTGATCAGGGTTGGAGCTGAACTTTGCTGGATTAGGCACCATGTCCTGAGAGTTTGAGCGGTTATTCTCATCCCAGATGCATTCTGATGGGTTTCTCCTGCCTATAGGACAAGGAACCACGTGGAATTATTCCTCTGGAGAACCTCAGCATCAGAGAGGTGGAGGAACCCAGGAAACCTGTGAGTGCCCAAACAAACTTGATAGTTAGAGCTGAACAAGATCATGAAAACATCATGCCTTACATTTTATGTTTTGTTTCCTTATGTAGAACTGCTTCGAGTTGTACAATCACAACCATAAAGGTCAGGTGATCAAGGCCTGTAAGACCGAGGCAGATGGGAGGGTGGTAGAGGGAAACCATGTCGTCTACAGGATATCAGCACCCACACCAGAGGAGAAGGAAGAATGGATCAAGTCCATTAAGTAGGATTTCCTTCCAATTGAACATATTTGAATCATTAAAGGGGTCATATGATGCAATTCAAGTTTTCCTTTCTCTTTGGAGTATAACAAGCTCTTGGTGCATAAAGAAGATATGTAAAGTTGCAAAGACCCCTAAAGTCTCAAACCCAAAGGATATTCTTTATAAAAGTTACGACCTCCTCTAAATGCCTTTTTTAACACGCCCCCACATGTCTACGTCACTGTGTGGGAGATTTGCATAATGCTGCCCAAATGTCCACGCAAAGAAAGAAGGCGTTTAATTTTTATTCTCGCTGTAGTATTGTTGTTGCCGACGCCATGTCGTGAAGGCGCTTGTGTGTTTCGTTGTAAAAGCGAAACTACTTTGTTTGGCTTCCAAAAGAGGACACAACTAGATATCAGTGGTTAAGTTGTATTTACAACACTGTTCCAGAACAGTTCAACCCAAATATTCAGATGTGTGCAACGCATTTTACGGAGGACGAGGACTGTTTCCTGGGAGAGTAGCCTACAATGCCCGTGTTCTGACAAATAATGCTCACTCACAGCCTGTAAGTACGTTTCATATTTAAAGGATTTGCCACTGACGATTCAAAAAGAGTTTGACAGGTAGATAGCGATTGTTGCTTGTCATTTCTCCGGGATACAAATGCACAGACATGGTTTTATGTTTGCGCGATGCAAGGCAACACGTAAAAAGACAGTATAAGTCATTATAATCAGTAATTATGTCCCCACTAGCTGCAACAAATGCCTCGATTATAATGGGTTTTATTGGTGTTGTCTCGTCGCGCCGGGACACGGCATCACAGTATGGTAAGGGGCGTAACGTACGTAGGAGAAAAAATAATGTACAGTATGTGGAAAATAATGTTTTTTTAACCTTAAACCGCATAAAGACATTTCATTACACCAAATACACAAAATAATGTTCTTTTTAGCAACATCATATGACCCCTTTAAATAGTCTTGTTCCGTGATCTCATCACTGGGTTTCACCCGGTTGCTGAAGAAATACAGTGATGACGTTAACACGCGTTTACACATAATGTTCCTCTCACACTAAACTAAGTCTCTAAAATTACTTAAATGATTACTTAAATGACATGGAAAAAAATGTCAGTGCAAAACATCTTAATGGTCTTAGACTGAGACATGTTATTGACATGTTTTGTGAGTTTCACCTCACTCGTTTTTTTAAACATAGCCATTGGGACAGCAGTGGATTTTAGCAGCACTAGTCATGATGGTGTTTTCAATAGAAACAGCAGTCTCATCACATAACCCCTGTTTTCATGGGGCATCAGTGGAGATTAGTCAGAGCTTAACCCCCCACAAGCCATCAACTCCAGCGGGACCAACAGACCTGTTGCAGACCTGTTCTCTCCGCTAATCCAGGCCTAGCACTAGCGTGTCTCATCTCTCAGAGACATGCTGTAGGATGAGAGGGTTTATCACAGCACATTTTGCCTAGTCGGCACAGTTATGACCCACAATCCTTATCTGCTTATCTGTAATCATGCTTTATACGCTCAGGATAGGGGACCATTCAGTCATGCTTTGGAAACAGTCCCAGGAACAAAAACAAGGGCTTCCCATGGGTTTTAAGTCATTCAGCAGAAATAAGTCATGGCCGTGTATCTGATGGGTATGTCGGTGCAGAATCTGAGCCCACAGAACTCAGAATGTAGAACTTCATTGGAACACATTTGAAATCCATTCAGCATAATTATTATCAGGGTAGAAAATAATAATACCTTGTTTAATGCATGATGTCATCCTATTGTATGTGAGTCCTGTTAGCATTTTTGGAAACATTTAATTTGTTGCATTTTTTTAATTATAATTTTTGATAGTCGAATCAAAACTCATTCAGATATTAAAGAAATACTATGCTATTCCGAACATAGAGTGTGCAAATTAAACACATTTCCCAGCAACCTTTGCAAGATACAAATAGCACTCATTCTGCTCTGCATCTCCAAGAACTCACAGTATATAACTACTTTTAGTATTTTTTAGAGAGAGAGAGAGAGAGTGTGTGTTCAAACAAAGGGGGAATATGGAAGGTCATAGCTCTGCTTCCAAAAACCTCATGAGCTGCAAGCCACTCAAAGACTGTGACCATTTCGAAAATGCTTGAAATAGCCTGTGAAAAAAGTTGTTTTGTTTTGTTTGTTTGTAAATGTGACTATAATGACATCAATACAAACATTAAAAAAAAAAAATATATATATATATATATATACTATATAATAATATATATAAGAACTATACTGGACTTGATAAAATATGAATGAAAAATACAAAGTCAAGGTAAGGTATTTAGTACACCTATGATTTTCCTAATTCCATTATTTAAAATTAAAATTCAATGTTTTACATTTTTAAATCAGTATTTAATAATTATTTTGTTCATATTTTAGAGTAGTACACTTGTGTGTTAGTATGTAGTCAACAAATCAAAAACACCGTACTGATCATTTACTGTATGTAATGTTATTATAAAAATTGTGTTGGATATACAGATAGATATATATAGTATACTAAAGTGTAATCTTCTTTTAACAACAATCAACCTAATGCAACACAAACAGTGTTTGTCACTTTCCTTCCAGTAACTTCAAAGGTTAGTTCACCCAAAATGAAAATTCTGTAATTAATTAATCACCCTCGTGTTGTCCCAAACCGTAAGACCTTCTTCGTCTTCGGAACACAATTTAAGGTATTTTTGATGAAATCCGAGATCTTTCTGACCATCCCATAGACAGCAAGGTAACTACCACGTTCAAGGTCCAGAAAAGTCCCAAGATGATCGACAAAGTAGTCCGTATGACATCAGTGGTTCAACTGTAAAGTTACAAGCTAGGAGAATACTTTTTTGCCGCAAAGAAAACAAAAATAACGACTTTTTCCACCTTTTTTTCTATACGCGTCACTTGTGCAACGGCAGTTCAATTGACGCGGCGAGGACCCATCACTTTGTGAGCATATTGGTATTTTCTTGCCTTGAACGTGGTTAGTTATATTGCTGCTATGAGGTGAGAGAGCCTAAGATTTCATCAAAAATATCCTTATAAGTTGTGTTCCGAAGTGAACGAAGGTATTAAGGGTTATGGAACAACCGGAGGGTTAGTAAATGATGACAGGATTGTCATTTTTGGCTGAACTATTCCTTTAAATTTGGATGTTGCTAAAGCTAATGGCACAATATTGTAATAAACATGAAAAATAAATAGCATTAAACTAAATACAGTACACTTTTTTCACTGACTTTATCAGAGCATTCAGGGATTACCTAATACAATGATAAGGCCTGTTCACACCAAGGACGATAGCTATAAAGATAATGATATTAGTGTCCACACCAGCGAATGATATCGTCTCTTTATTCTAAAGCGCACATGCGTCTACCGCTTTAAATTCTTGAGCTCGTTACAGCAGGATGGATTCTGATTGGCTGTCAGTGTTTTATCGTTCATCAGCTGGAAAAAAAACGTTTTATCACTTTCACAGCAATTGTTTTTCCAGCTGATGAACGATAAAACCACTGACACCAAATCAGAATCCACCTACTGTAAACGAGGCAAGCTCAAGCGAGCTCATTGTTATAGTTGTGGTGTGAACTCTGCTATTCTTTAATATTGAGAACGATTTTTAGAACTATATCTTTATAGTTATCGTGCATGGTGTGAACTGGCCTTTACACATGTGATGCTGCCTCAGATATTGGCCAAAATAAGGTATCTTATAAAGCACCATAATGTTGCCGCCTATCTGGCTGGAGCACACACGTGATGCCTTAATATGCTGTCTACATAGGCAGCTAATTAGGTTTTGGAACAGAGCTGTATTCTCCTCACAATGAAAGTGGAGCATGAGTTTCATACAGTATATACACAATGCTAGCAAGATGTCTAGCCGTGAAAACTGTGGCAAACATCAGCAGAGCATTCGAGACTCTTCATAGAGTGCTTTGTAGAGCACAGGAACATTAGATATCGGTCGCTGATGGATTTAAACCGGCCTTTAATCTTAGCAGGTCTGGCCTTGCACTGGACAAGACTCAAAAGCGAAAGTCGGGGTTAAACGAGGGCGGGGTCTGTCCTCAGAAACTATGAAAACCAAACTAGGTCACTGAACAAACTATTTTCTATGATGTGTGTACTATATATGTGCTACATTTCCATATCAAAGATGCCGAAGTCTCTTAGCCTCTCCTCACATCTCCTTTAATTGGTTCCTTCAGAGCAAGCATCAGCCGAGACCCCTTCTACGACATGCTGGCCACCAGGAAGAGACGAATCGCCAACAAGAAGTGAAGTCTGCATCCAAACCGCTTCCCCAAAGCCTGCAACACACACTGCCTTCTGGGACAGCCTTTGCGAGAGTGTGTGTTTGACGGGGCCCAGCAGCCGAAGAATTCATGTTTATAGTTCCTTTCTTGTGTCTCTATGCGTACAAAAACACAGCTGTCCTGATCTGTTTGTATTTGCATGGATGTTGGTACAGTATGTATAACTGGGCGGCTCATCGAGAGGCCAGAGGAAGTCGTTTGTGATCTCTCACTTCAGATGTCAGATAGAAAAGCCATTTATTTCAAGAGAATAGACCTATTTCAATGCCCAACGACCTGACGATGTGATCGCACAGGGCTCTGAGGCAATAAGCCTGCATGGTAATTATGTCTTATGGTGCTAGAAAACTTCCTGCGTGCATGTGACCTCAAGCTCATATTGACATTAATGATTCAATTCTAACACTAGGTGGCGGTCTGGAGTCAGCTGGACTGATTTCATGTTGTTAGAGTACGAAAACAGCAAATATTTAACACATACAATGCCGTTCAAAAGTTTGGGATGAGTAGATTTTTAATGTTTTTTTTTTTTTAAGAAGAAGTTTGGAGCTGATACAAGGCTGATTTATTGATCAAAAACTAACAAAAAAAAGCTGTACTTTTGTGAAAAAGTATTATTGCAATTAAAATAACGTTTTCACAATATATTTATTCTGGTAGCAAAGCTACATTTAAGCCCATCATTACTACAGTGTCCGTCATTAAATCCTTTAGAAATCCTTCTAATAGCTGATTTATAGGAAAAAAAATAGTAGGCTAAATCGTGTGCACGATTTGCTAATTCGTTCCCTCGATTTACTAAATCGT